>PVHY01010925.1:0-51551 GCA_004024945.1 Uropsilus gracilis
AGAGAGAGAGAGAGAGAAAAGGAAAGGGGGAAAAAAAGAATGGAAGTAGGGAAAAACAAAAAGTTTTGTTCCTGATATCACAGGAACTTTGAATTAACCAACTCCTAGACAAAACTACCTTATCTTATCTTCTCCCTTAGAATTGTCTTCATAACTGTCTTTGTTATTTGTAGTTGAAAGCTATACTATAGTTGCCTGCTTTCTTGTTTGTCTCCTCTCACTAAACAAAAACTTCCTGAAGTCAGGAACTTGTCTTTGTTCCCCAATATATCTACAGAACTCCCCCAACACAGCACCTGGCACATAGTGTGAATGCTCAAAACATTTTCTGAATGGGTGATAAAGTGGAGAAAGTTCTAGCTAATAACTAGTTGATTGACTACAGGTGCTTATTTAAGGTCTCTTGGAATTAATTTACTTATCTGCACACTGGTCTAAGTCAGTAGTTTGCAACCTGCACTGGCTTCCCTTGAGGAGTTCCCAAGGCGCTAGGGGCTAGGAGGAAAAAGGGTAGAGAAGATGAGAGAGGATGGCTCTTCCACTCTCATTTCAATCAGGGCTACATTTTTCTAATACTTATTCTGTATTACTCTTATTCAATATTCTTACTGAATATTCTGAATTGAATAGTGAATACACTATTCTGACTAGCTAAAGTGTTAATGATATCGAACAGAATAATAACCTGGAATAATAACCTGGAGGATTATAACTTCCAGAATGATAACCTGGAGGAAGCAAACTTAATTTAGGCTAGACTACAAACAAAAAGTCAGACTATAAGGGGATTATTTTCATCCCCAAATTAAATCTGTGATTTAAACAATAGCAATTCAAGTCTAAACCATCAAACTACTAACCATCTGAATGTTCACTGAGATATAACAAAACGAGCACCTCAAACTTCAAGATGCTTCCCAAGTCTCAGGCTTCTTACTCCTTCGAGACTAAGTGATAATGTGCATTCACACCAAGTGGCTCAGGAAGGGTATACCCTTGATACTTAAGAGTAGTATTTCTCAAAATAAGTTTCTGGACCATCTGTGAATCCAGGATTCACATGAACAACCAAATTAATAATCTCTGGAAGTAGGATGTGCAATTAATCCTTATAACACTACCATGTTGTCTCTGTCTTTCCTTTTCTATGCTAGCCTTAAACATATTTTGTAATCAGAATTATTATGAGATATAAAACCAGTATTTTGTAGCTTGAGTTTTTGCCAAAGACACTGTACCATAAAGATGAAGAAAACGTCAGTATAAAGTTCTTTTTGACATTGGCCTAAATTTGTGAAGGGATTGTAAATGATAAAAATTAAACATAGACAGGAATATATTTAACAAAAGATGTATACTTGTACATGAAAACTATAAAGCAAAATTGACAGGAATTAAAGATCAAAGTAGAGGAAAGATATCTAAGAGGACTTTATATATATATATATATATATATATATATTTTTTTTTTTTTTTTTTTTTGAGACTAGCTGTTGCTATTTTTGCCCGTGGAACCCCAGGCTTACATTGCCTGGGGTACCACAGACTCAAGCAATTCCCATCCTCACCTTCCCAGGTAGCTGGGATTACAGGCATGCACCACCACTGCGCTACCACACCCACTATTTTTTTGGAACTAGGTCTCGCTACGTTGCCCTGAGTGGGACTAGAACCATGATCCCTGGTCCCCACCGCAGCTTCCTAGGCTGCCGCTTACAGGCATGTGCCACCGTGCCTGTCCTAGAACTTTATATTTTTATGATGGCAATATTTACCAAACTGATCTAAAGATTCAATACAACTGCTATTAAAAACAAACAAACTTCTGTGAAGAAACTGAGAAGCCCATACTAAAACACATGTAAAAATGCAAGAACAGCTGGACATGGTGGTGCATGCCTGTTGTCCAAGTGCTGGGAGACAAAGAGGTCAGGGATCGCTTGAGATCACAGGTTCGAGACTACCCTGAGCAACATAGTGAGACATGGTCTTAAAAAAGCAGCCAGGCGTTGGCGGGCACCTGTAATCCCAGCTACCTGGGAAGGCTGGAGACAGCTTGAGTCCATGGGATCAGGACTACCCCGGGCAACATAGCGAGACCTAGTCTCAAAAGAAAAATGCAAGATCTTGAAGAAGAATTAGAGGATATTAGAGATTCACCCTTCCCTATTTCAAAACTTACTGTAATAATACAGTAATTGAAACTAAGTAGTACCATCATAAAACTACATATACAGATAAAGAAAGGGAAAGAACTGACAATTTAGAAATAAACTCATATATTTATGATTAATGATTTAAAAAACTTAAATCATCATAGAAGTGCATAATATAAAAGTTAGTATCCTATTTTTAAAGTACAGTTCAGTAGTGTCAACTATATTCACACCGTTGTAAAGGATCTCCAAAGGTTTCTCATCTAGCAAAAACTGAAATTTTATAGCCACTGAGCAACACTTCCTTGATTCTCTTGCAATCATTGTTCTACTTTCATAGTCTGAGTTTGATGATTTAAAATTTTTTTAGTAGTAGAATCACAGTTTTTGTGAAAGGCTTCTATACCTTCAAGGCTCATCCATATTGTTGTATATAACAAAATTTCCTTTCAAGATTGAGTAATATTCATATATACATGCTACATTTACTTACCTATTCAGCTGCTGATGGACATTTGAGTTGGTTCCACCGCTGAACTATTATGAACAATGGTGTGATGAACATGAGTATTCAAATATCTCTTTGAGATGTTCCTTTCAATCTTTTGGCTATATACTCACAAGTGGGGTTGCTGAATCATATGATAATTCTATTTTTAATTTCTGAGGCATTTCTGCATTGTTTTTCATGTGGTTTATCTCACTTAGAACTCATCAATAGTGCATTCTTTTAAATACTTGTTATTTTCTACCTTGGTTTGTGTTGTTTTGAATGTTTTAAAATTAAGTTAAAATTGGTTTATATCACTGTATATGGTCAAGAGATACAGGCTCAGACTCTTCAGATGTACATTATCACTACACCTACCACCAAGAAACCCACCGTCTTCCATCACAGTCTATTGTGCACCATCTCTGCCCCTACTTTCCTTCTCCTCCAGTTTTCTTTGCCCCCTCCTTTCCATCTCTTGTACTCTCAAATCTATTGTTAGATTTCTATGGTTTGTTATTAGTTTTGTTTCTTTTTGCTACATTCCACATATAAACCAGAAGGAGAAAAACAATACCAAATGGTGCCACTGTTTTGTTTTAAATAATAACATTTTAATGGGTATGTGATGACAGATATCTCATTGTGGTTTTGATTTGCATTTCTCTAGAGATTAGCGATGTCTAATCTACTGGTAAATCTTTGTTTGTTGGCTACTGATAAATCTTCTTTGGAGAAATGTTTATTTAAGTCCACTACCCATTTTAAAAATTGAGATATTTGGTTTTTGTTGATATATATTTTTAATACAAATAATATATATATATATTTCACATCATTGTAATACCCGGGGGTCACCCACCATCTTCCTTCCCTGGCCACTACAGCTGCGCCCCCCCCCCCCAGTTGTGTACTTTCATGTGGTTGTCCGTTTGGTTTCTGACTTTTTCTTTCTGACTTATTTCTGCTAATATGATTTCTTCTAGGTACATCCATGTTATTATAAATTCATCAAATTTGTCATTTTTAATTGATGAGTAGTATTCCATTGTGTATATATACCTACATCGTCCATTCATCTGTTTTGGGATATCTGGGTTGTTTCTATGTCCTTGCAATTATAAATAGTGCTGCAGTAAACATCTGGGCACGGTGTCCCTTTGTACCCACACTGAGGTCTCTTTTGGGTAGATTCCCAGAGCAACTGCTGATTTATCTATGTTATGGCTAACTGATTTTTCATAAAAGAACCAAAACAATAATGGGGAAAAATAATCGACAAGTGGTGCTTAGACAACTGAATATCCACACACAAAATTTTAAAAAATGTCTAAAGACTTTATTAATGTAAAAGTTAAAACTCCAAACAACTAAAAACAAAATAAACTAGACTTGATTAAAATTTAAAAATTGTGTACCAAAGACATTATCAAGATAATGAAATGAAAATTCAGAGGGTGGGAAAAATACTTGGAAGTCATACATCTGATAAGGGTGTAGAAGCCAGAATATACTTATTTAAACAATTTTACAACTCAATAAAAGACAGAAATATAATTTTTAAATGGGCAAAGGATTTTAATAGACACATTTCTTTCTTTCTTTCTTTTTTTGTTCAAGACTAGGTCTCGCTATTTTTGCCCGTGGAACTGCAGGCTATCATTGCCCGGGGTACCACAGACTCAAGCAATCCCCAGCCTCAGCTTCCCAGGTAGCTGGGATTACAGGCGGGCGCCACCACGCTCAGCTATTTTTTTGGAACTAGGTCTCGCTACGCTGCCCCAGCGGCACGCGAACTGCAATCCCTAGTCCCCGGCGCAACTTCCTAGGCTGCTGCTTACAGGAATGCGCCATCATGCCTGGCGAATAGACACATTTCTTATGACATCATATGAAAAGATGTGCAACATCACCAGTCATTAGAGAAATGCAAATTAAAACCACAATAGAGACCATTTCATATTCACTAGGTTGGTTAAAATGAAAAAGATGCACAATAAGAATATAGCCGTAAGCAATGGAGTACTACTGAGTCATTTTTTAAAAATGAAGTACTGATATGTAGATGGGCCTTGAAAACATTATGCTAAGTAAAAGCCACATATAAAGGATGACATATTGGAAGATTGAAGTTATACGAAAAATGTTCAATTGAAAAATTCAAAGAGATCAAAGTAGATTAATGGCTGACAGAGGCTAAGAGGAGGCAAGAATGGGAGTGTCAATTAATGGGTACAGTGTTTCTTTTTGTGATGACAAAAATATTCTGGAATTAGTGATGATTCGAATACACTATAGTTCACTGAACTCCGGGTTTTAAAAGGGAGATTTTGTTTGATAAATACCGTGAAAATTTAAAAAAATAACGGAATTTAAAGATAAAAACCAAAGATGCTAATGTTAGGCACACTGTGTTCCTATAGTGTCTGATCTTCCTGCAGAGATGATAGGGATTAAAAGAGATAGCAGAGATTTTGGAGTAAGATAAATATCTATTCAAATTCAGCTAATCACTCACCAGTTCTAAGATCTTAGAAAGTTTTTTAAGTTTCCTAAATCTCACCTATAACACAAATAATACCACCTATCATCATAAACTGATGCTAGGATTAAAATGCCTAGGGGGTTTTCAAATATTAGCCTCCAATCTTAGCTTTCTCCAACCTTTGAGTAGAGTAATAGTTACTGTAGAGTTAAAAAATATATATGGTTAGATAGCTTGAAAGTAAAGAGTGGGGGCTCTTTTGAAAAACAGGCCTTCATTTGCGGGACGTCTTGCCAAACCAAGTCTTTCATAGATAGGGAAATAAATGGAAAGGAAATGAACCAATCACAATGACTGCAAAAATATGTAAGTAACTGTGCACTAATAATCATTATGTTAGATCTTGGGGATGTAACTTTGAGAAAGGCAGTAGAGGAGGAAAAAATAAAACAATTACAAAGAGCATGTTAAATGTTATGAAAGAGGAAGTAATTGTGCCATAGGCATAATGAGAAGGTAAAGGCCGGGCACGGTGGCTCGTGCCTGTAAGCTTCAGCCTATGAAGCAGCTGGGGCTAGGGATTGCAGTTCGAGTCCCGCCTGGGGCCCGTAGTGAGACCTAGTTCCAAAAAAAAAAAAAAAAAAAAAGCTGGGCATGGTGGTGCGTGCCTGTAATCCCAGCTACCTGGGAAGCTGAGGCTGGGGATTGTTTGGGTCTGTGGTATCCTGGGCAATGAGAGCCTGTGGTTCCACGGGCAAAAACAGCTAGACCTAGTCTCAAAACAAAAATAAAAATAACATAATGAGAAGGTAATGCATAAGCTCAATAAAGCAAGCCTTTGGTCTCATTAAAACAAGGAATTTTTAATGGTCTTTTTAGTTATATAATCACAAATTCCAGGTTAATATAATTACATTAGAAAAAGTTGAAAAGGAAAGACGGTATTGTAATAGAGCTGGAAGTTAGTAGAGCAAGAAAATCCACGAAAAGACAAAATGACCATGTATGTCAGAAGTCACTTGCACAGATCTCCTTTTCCAAGTAGACCCTTCTACCTTTTTTTTTCTTTTGAGACTAGGTCTTGCTATTTTTGCCCGTGGAACCGCAGGCTCTCGTTGCCCAGGGTACCTTAGACTCAAGCGATCCCCAGCCTCAGCTTCCCAGATAGCTGGGATGACAGGCACGCGCCACCACGCCCAGCTGTTTTTTTGGAACTAGGTCTCACTACGGGCCCTAGGCGGGACTTGAACGACAATCCTTAGCCCCTGCCACTTCATAGGCTGAAGTTTACAAGCACGAGCCACTGTGCCTGGCCCTCACTATCTCTTTATCTTCTGAGAAAAGTAATTTGGGGGCAATAGAAAAGAAGCACTAAATAAGAGAAGAGGTCTTATGCAAATTCCAACAGATGTAAAAGGTACATGCAATTATTCTCATTAACATATATTTTCAAAGGTGCTAGACAAAACCATATTAGATGAGAAGTGACTTTTCCCTTTTAATGGTCTGCAAACTATGACAAAGCTTTTAGCCTGCTTCTGAAAACATATTCTCTTGTACAGAAATGTTTACTTTAATATAATTTGGTTTAGACAGTCTTATACAAAGTCCCAATTGGTTTTACGGAATATTTTTATACGAGAAACAAGAATAATTGGGAAACATGTGGGAGAAGAATCAACAAAAATTTACAGTAGGCTCCATAGCTTGTCTGAGCAAGAAATAATCAGCTATTGCCCATTATTTTATTGAGAATATTAAATTTTTTACCAAATTTTACTATACGCAAAAAAGAACATTGGCAAACAAAATGTAAGTTAATTTGTTTTAATAGAAGGAATCCTGTAAGTAAAACAACTCTTCCAAGAATGCCTTTGCAAAGGGAGACAGTTTAGACTATGTTTTCAGAGGACCTGGGCCTGAGAAGATTCTAATCATTGCATAAAACCTTTCTAAAGTCTTGTTTTTCTCACCTATAAATGAAGATAATAACATCTATTTCAGAGGACTGTTGTGAAGATTAAATGAGAATGTACATGTAAAATGTTCAGTGTGGTATCTGGTACACGGCAAGTGATCAACATATATTAGCTATTATTTACAAAGTAAAGAATACCTTTTTTAACATCTCATTGTTTTTTGTTTTGTTTTGGTTTTTTATTGAGACTAAGTCTCAATTTTTACCCATGAACTACAGGCTCACGTTGCTCAGGGTACCATGGACTCAAGCCATGCCCAGCCTCAGCTTCCCAGGTATCTGGGATTACAGGCGGGCACCACCATGCTCCATTATTTTTTGGGACTAGATCTTGCTGTGTTGCCTAAGTAGGACTCGAACTGCAATCCCTAGCCTCAGCTGCTTCATAGGTTGAAGCTTACAGGTACGAGCCACCGTGCCCAGCTAACATCTCATTGTTGAGACCCATTTTCTAAGTAGAATTTTGTTGTATTTGTCTGTGATCTGGTCATCATTCAGATGTACCTGGGGGGGGGGGGGGGGAGAGGTGTAAGAAGCACTAACCACCTAAAAATTCATTTAAAGATATATCTTCTCTTTATTTTCTTTCTTAAATTGTTTTGTCAACTGCACAGAAAAATATGTAAGTTTTGCTACTCACTAAAATCATTGTGATATTCCTGCAGATTATTTAATAAAGAACAAAAAGTTATTTAGATTATAAATATCTTAAATGAACAGTTTCTCACTCCGTTCTCTTGCCATACTGACAGAGACAAACTTGATGAAATATTTATTTCTTTGTTCCCACTCGTGGTTGAAAGGTTTCTTCCCACCATCTGAATACATTGTCTATTATACTTAACTACTCTTTTAAATAAATTCATTTGAAGAGAAATTGTCAAGTTATTTTATTAATGATATATTATAATTGAATGATTTATCTAACTAAGATTTCTGCTCTTATAATACATCAAAATAAAAATGATAAATGAGGAATCAAACGTTATTTTAATTTTGTTTCCAGAGGAGAATACATCTTTCATTACGTACCTAGCTTTATATTGTAGTCAAAGAAATAAATTAAAATAATACTCTACTTTCTGGTAATAAATTTAGCCAGTATTATCTGGGGTTAAGGAAAAGGTACTTACTTGAGTGTCTACAAGGAAGTTCACTGTACTTTATTTATAATAAAAAAAAGAAAAAAGAAGTCAAGTAATCTGAATAAAAACCACTGGAGACTTGCATAAATAAAACTATACCACAGAATAGTAGAAACAGTACTATAAAATATGTGAAAATATTCATAGCACATTAAAATCATACATCCATATAAGAAGGATTTATTAAATGTTTCACCATATGCCAGAACCTATGATAGCAAAATGCAACGTTGGTAGGCATAAAGAAGTAAAACACTGTCCTTGTCTTCAAGAATTAATCATGTTGATTTCTCTAGATATTGGATATGTTTATTCATATACTTTATAGGAAACAAGGAGCCATTAATAGTTTTTTAAAATTACTTTTCCTGACATAATTAACAAAACTCAGATCTTAAATATTTTCATTTCGACAAGTTTTCAAAATTTTATAAACACAGGTAAACTACTCCCTATCCCCAAAGGATTAAAGAATGTTTTTATATTTCCAGAAAACTCCCTTATTACTGTTTTCAGTCAATTTCTACCAGATTGCTGTATGTTTTATTAGTGAGATGAATGACTTCCATAATATCAACATGCCACAATTTATCTGTTCTCCAAATGGTGAATAGGTTAGGCAATCTTCCTTTTTGGGCTATTATGAATGAGGTCGCTACTATCTCGTGTAACAAAAACATTATAACATATGAACATATGCTTTCATTTTAAATAAGTGGGATTGCTGGACCACAGGCAGATATATGTTTAACTTAAAAGAGCTGCCAATTTTCCAATGTGGTTGTACTATTTTATATTCCTATCAGTAATAACATGACAATCGCTGTTCCACTTCCTTGTCTATATTTGTTATTTTATTTTAGTCATCTTAGTAAGTATAAAAATCATCTTTTTGTGTTTTTAAGGGTGCTGAGTACCTTTTCACATTTATTCATTTATCTTCTTTTATGAAATAAATATTTAAATATTTTGTCATTAAAAAAATTGGATCATTGATCTGTATACTTCTGATTTGTAGACATTTTAAAAATATATTCTAGATGTAAAACTGTTATCAGATATATGTGTGATGAATATTTTTTTTTATCTATGGCTAATTTACTGATTTTTCTAATAATCTCTTTTGATGAACAACCCAAAAGATACTACTTTAAAAAATTTTTAATTTTACTCTTATTATTTTTACTGTAACAATGGATATATACATCATAGTTTGCATATTAGCAGTATAGGATCTCTCCCTCAGGTGCTGTAACCAACACACCCACCACTAAGACATCCACAGTCCTTTACCATAGTCCATTGTGCTTCCTCCTCACCTTGTTCTTGCCTTTAACCCTCCCTTGCCCCTTTGGCCTCAGTTCTACAGTCAACAACAATGTTTTGTAGAACTAAGATTTTTTTTGATGAGACAACTTACTGGTTTACAATACTATATACAATACAGAGATATAGGTTCACCTATCTTCAGAAAGTATGCAATCACACCAGACCTACGTCCAAGACATCTGTACATCCAAAATATCTTTGTCTCTCCCAAGTTGTGAATATGTTTCACTGAAGAATCTTTCACTAAGAAATGCCAAAATAAATATGCTCAAAGCAAATCAGAATGTACTGCAATGAAAAGAAGTTAAATATAGTGTCAAGAATAAGCTATAAGGCTGTTGTTACCTAACTCAAAAGTGAAATGGCAGTTTTAATGTTGGTTGATAAGCAGTGTGATTACTGAGGAAAGGATGAGTAAGGATCAATTTCAGAAGTAAAACATGGAATTCAATGATAACTGAATATGATGTATGAAAGAAGATATATGAAAATGATCAGAAGAAATTAAGCCCTATGATTCAGAGACTGTACTTTTAACAAAAATAGGAGTAAGGGATTTAATTTCATAATTATTAAACTTAATAAATATAACAGCCAAATAAAGACTTCCTGTTAACAGTAAGGAATAATAAAATTTGAAAAGGACTCAAAATGAGAGGCTAAAACTATCAAATTGTGAATCACCAGCAGAGAAAAGTGTTTCTCAAAGTAATTTCCATTTACCAGCATCAACTAAGAACTTGCTGAACATGACAGCTATCCCATGCCAGCCCATGCTGTGCCATGCCATCCCAAAATTCTGGAGATAGGTCTAGTGATCTGTGTTTTACATATTGAAGTTACATGTGTAAGATGCTGTCAGTTTCTCCATATGATTCTGATGCATGCCAAAGTATAAAAACCACTAACATAGAGGTGAGAGGTGGAATTCACAAGCACAGAGGGTAGAAAAAAGCTAGTAGAGTCACTCAATTAGTAATTCCTAGGGAAGAGCTACTACACAAAGAGAGAAAATGAGTAAAGAGATTAGAAGTCAAAGGCTAATATATCTATCACCTAAAAGTCAAGCAGAAAAAAAAAAGATTCTAAGCAGAGTTTATTCTGAGAGGGCTAGAGATAAGTACACAGAATGGAACACTCATCTATTACAGACTTCTGTCACCCCTTCTCACTCATGGGGAATGTATTGTTTTGAAAGAAAGTATTATTCAGGATCCATTTCCCTTACTAATTTTCCTTTAAGTAAAACGAAAACTTGGAAAAAGTATTTTTTTAAAATACAAACAAATCCTACTATATAACCACTTTTGTTCCAAAGGAAAAGGAGTAACTGACAGCATCATACACATGTAACTTCATTTAATACTTTCATAACACTTTCAAGTAAGAAGAATGGGATATAATGTGAAAGGTAAGTAAGGTCAAAACTAATTATTCTCAAGATGGAGTAAATAGCATCATGCTTATGTGCTCAATGTAAACATCCACTTGGGAAGGAAAAACTGATGGTGTAGGAGAGAAGTAGTACTGTAGGGCGGTGGGACTAAAAAGTCTCCTGCACAGCGGAAATGCTATCTTGGTTGGTTAGTTAAGCACACAGATCAGGGGTCAGGAAATCACTGTGTGTTTTTGTAAGGCCTACAAACTCAGAATAGTTTCTACATTTTAATATGAAAAAATTTTCTTTTTCAAAGACAATATTTTGTGAATGTGAAGTTAAATGAAACTCAAATTTCAGTGCCCATAAGTGAAATTTTATTGGCACATGTCATGTTCATTTGTTTGCGTACCATCTACTGCTCCCTTCACAGTATAGCAGCAAAAGTGAGCAGCTGCAATGGAGACTGTGTGGTCCTGAAAGCCAAAAACATTTACTATCTGGACCATTACAAAAAATATCTACTGACTTCTAGCAAACAGAGTATAGGTATTTGGTTCATCTCTGTCTAAACTTAAGACCTATCTAATCAGAACAGATCAGCTTAAAATGATCAAGATATTTCTATTAATGAAGACTAAATAAAAGCGTTGAAACATAAAAGATAAATTCAACTGATCCATTCAGCTAGTCATTCATCAGGCAACAGTATTTACTGGAGTAAATTGCCAAGCACTGGACATATAACCCAAACAAGACAGGTATGGTCCTTATTCCCATGGAATTTAAATTCCAAGGGAATTACAGTCTATGATAAGTGCTGTGAATAAATACACCCAACACTGTGAACAAAAGGGCATAGAGGGGATTACTCTATACAGGGTAGTCAAGGACGATGCATCTGAGGCATCATCCACGATGGGGGGAAGGGGTGTGGCATGTAGGTAGAATAGACAATGAAAAGTTCCTGGATTTGGATGGACATGGAGACATGAGAGAATAAAGAAATTTATACATTGTGAGTAGCACATGCATGGAACACTTTCTCTCATGATTTTCCAGTGATTTTTTTTTCCACTGCGACATACACTTGGTATAATCATATAATGGGTTCAAATGGTTTGGGAACAAAATACAAATTAAAAAAAAAAAACAGTATAATTACTTAATTACCCGAGAGATAGGAATGGCTCCAGGAAGCCATTTCTGCTTATCAGGTATATACAGTAATGGTCTTTTTTTTCTTTTAATGGGGAAAAACATTCATACAATGTTAAGTTTATAGGATACTGGCAAATACAAACATGTCAAAGAAAGTATAAATGGTAGATATTTCTTAATTGCTTAGAATTAAATTACATTTTTCCTACTTTGATGAATACATCACAAATAAAAAGAAAATGATCATAAAAGTATAAACAATATCAGAAACCATAGGTGGACTTTAGTTACAATTCATATGTAGCTAATGCAGTTGAAACTTGACAAATGATAAGCTATGAACTTTGGAAAAGTGTTATTTGGTTCTAAAATCTAAAGTTTTTTACTTGGTTTATACAACATAGCTATTTAAAACACAATATGTCTATTCTGTGGATTGGTTATAGTTTGTTCCTTGTTAAAATCTTCCATTATCTTGTATTTCAGGTACAAATAACTTTGTACTCAGAAATTAAGCAGGTTGAAGGAGTACAAAAGGAAATGTCCGTAGTCTCTTAGATATTTATGAAGCTATGCAATTCTAGTTTATTTCTTCTTATGAAAAATGATAAAACATGATTTTCAACCATTTGAAAAGTCAGGCACAGGTCTATCCGAAATGTAAGGTACATTCAATGCAATGATTCATAATGTCTCTAATAGGAAGATTCAGCAGTTCTCAATCGAGACCTTTATTCCCTCTCTGAATAAATGATGCCTGAAATTTTTATTCTTGTTCTAATGGAATTTCAATGGCCTTCACTGCAAATCTACTGGAAATTTTTGCATATTAAGTGGAAAAAATTAAATGATGTTAACCACATTTTAATGTGATTAAGGCTGACAGGGTCATTATTTCTGCTAATCACTCAGTTTAAAAAGCTCAAACAAAACTTTATAACAGACAAGGTTTTTAATTTTCTGTGTATCTTGCTGAAATGTTTTTAAAACTGTGAAAGAAAAAGAACGGGTAAAAAAAATCATACTACAGTCCTTGACAAAAACCAATAAAGTAGTTCCTACAATTTGCAGATGGGTTTCATTTTACTTAATCTGGTGATGTAAAAAAAACAAAAATGCAAAACAATCTTACTCTGCACATACTCCTCTGTTTTCTTTCCTTTTAAACATGAAGAGGGAAAGAAAATGTGCTTTGTAGAATTTTGAGTTCTGTGTTTCTTATTTGCTGCTAAATGGAAACAAATATAGTTTTTTCTTTAGATCTTATTGCAAACTGAAAGCAGAAATAATGCATCACACTGCCTGAAACAATTCTCCAATGTTTTATTTTTTTAGATTAATTTATGCCATGCTGCTATGAATATTTCAAATATATCATCATAAACAAAATCTTCACTGATAAAAATTTCCAAAGAGTGACACTAATTGCTATCAGAATAGGAATTCTGGTGATTAGCAGTGCTTGTAATTTTTCTTTTCTGTTTTCTGATAAGAAATTTACATTTATTGGTCATTTTAAAATAGGTATGCAACATTTTAGATTAATTTCTTAAGAGTACAGACATTTGATAGCTTTTGTGTTCTGCTTGCAAAGAATTTTTCTGAAAAGTACTATAATATTCTTAAAGCAAAAATGAAGAGAAATCTAGTCAAAAAGACTTAGACTGGGTATTCAGTATGTTCTAAAAAGACTAACAGTTAAAGTTAGGTACACATTCCATATAAACTATAGAGATGAGTCAAATACCTTACTACTCTTTGTTGGCTAGCAACTGCTTAAATAGCACTGGTTGTTGAAAATCATCTTTTTCTTTCAGCTACTAAGATGGTAATTTCTAAAAATGACTTGAGAACTATAATTCATTCTGACATATGAAGGTAATATGACTATTCCTAATTCAGTAGTTACAGTTTTTACAGAAACAAAATTAATTAGCTTTTAGAAAAATATGACAAGCAAATGATTTTTGAAAAGAAACACACACCTGAAGTTCAGGCAGTCTGATTTATATTGATTCACCACAATCTAGTAAACTTATACCAAATTCAACTATTACAAACAAAACATTTCATACATAAAAAGGATTAAATATTTTTTTGCATTGTAGTTTTCTAAAGCTGTATGAAACTATGATCATTGCAAATAATAGTCAAACTAACAATTATAAAACTTAAGCTACAGGTGCAGTACCTTTATCCAAATAAAATGATCATCCTTTTCATGGCAAATTACTCAGTTGCATGCAAATATATAAATGAGTTTACCTCACTGATCACAATCTAAACAACTAACAAAAGCAGAGCACCTGGCCCTAAACAAGTTCTTTGAAATATAATTTAGTACTAAAGTTTGAGAAATTGCTGTTCTACTTTCATATTAGAAATCATAACGAAATTATTTTCAGCAAGAAGCTCAGCCTTTTGTGAAGAAAAAGAGATTAGGATCTGTAGTAGAATATATAAATATCAGGAAGTTCAATATTTATGCTGTCTTGTAGCTACAATCTTTGACATTTGTACAAAGAATAAATATTGTTGAACTTTTAAAAAATTTTAGTGTGATGCTATGCACTGGTGCATCAACTAATAACCCTCCAGGATTTCTGTGCTCATCTAAAAAGAATCCCTGCTGAATGTTCTAATGCATCTTATTGTGAATCTTCAGCAAATAAAACTTCATGTATGAGCTCATGATGTGCTTTGCTGCCAGAAAGTCACAGACTCTGTGGGAAGCTCTTTATCTTCCCAGCAGTCAGTTCTCTGAGAACATCAGTACAGCTACTGTAGTTACCTGTAGATTACTTGTATTTTCTCACATCTGTGTCCAGCAATCTAAACCATGATGATAAAGGGTCATTAGGTTTTGAGTGAGGAAGGGGATGGACTAGACAATTTGCTCTGATAAGCTCCTTGTTGGGCGCTCCAGTTTAGAATGTGAAATGTCGGATATGTACAGTTTTACACTAAATGGAAAAAAGAATTTTACTTTTCTGCACTAATAATTAAAACCGATGCAGTTTAATTCCTCACTATACTCTGCTGATTCACATTTTATTTGGGGAATTTATAATTAAAAGTATTTAAGAGAAATAATTTTCTGCTTGTAAAATGGACGTCTACGCTCTATTAGCCACAAAGAATTCAGGTACAATTACTAAGATAACTGCTGTTTGAAGCACTGCAAAGCAATTTCCCACAGTGGGACTTACAGTTCAATTTACCAGTTGGGCAAATATTTTGTGCTCTGTAGTGGCCTAGAGAGTTAAAAGCTATAGGTAACATTTGAGCAGTGTTATACCTGGAGAAAAGTTTTTTCAATCCAAATAGATAGTTTAGTTTTCAAAATAAAGCAAGGATCCTAAAAGCATTCCCCCCAATTAATATCATATTATTTAAAAATGAACATAAAATACAACTGCCATAGAAACCCTGACTTCTTGTTCCCCCAAAAACAGAGCTCATAATTTGAACAACACTGCCTTTTATTTTCATATTTGTGTTAGATACTAAATCATTCTGATACTTAATCACATTTTCCTAGTAATCAGTTGATAGAGCACATTTTATATTCTTGATTAAATTATAGAATGGGAATTACTTAATTACAAATAGCTTAGAATAATTGTATCAGGTTACAGAAATATAAAAAGGAAAATGTTTTTTGGGAGGGCACTCTTCAGATATTAAATAGCATACCACATAGATAGGATGCAGAAGGAAATGTTTTAGTTTCTTGTAGGAAAGAGGAGCTTTAAAAATGCTTGCTAACTACATATGCAATTTACCTCTTTTTTAGGTATGCTTATTTTAGCACAATATTGTGTCTTTTGAAACTATCTACCCATCTTCCTCCAAAAGGAAATTTTAGGAGATAATAAGTGACTGGAACAAATAAAACACTGCCCTGCCTCAAAGAACTAAATTAAAATTACAAAAGCATGTGAATAAAAGCACACACTATTTTAAAAAGAAACATCAAGAAGCGATTTGTATTTTTTTTGAAATAGTTTTAAATTGGCATTCATTTAGATCATTTGAAGACTTTCCAATGCTGCTGAAGAGGAAAAATTAAAAAATGTATCTTGAAAGTTGTTTGTTTGCACTAAACACAAGCAAGCAATATTTGCCAACAGATTAAAGATAAACTAAGCATTTAAAATCTCTTGTTTTTCCTTTCAAATAAACAAATCCTTTTATGAAAGACCAGAAGATAGAAGATGCCACTATTACCAATGTAGAGACATTTCTAAAAATAAAAACTATCATAAAATATAGTATTTGGTAACTAACATTAACACCCTAAAGAAATGAGAACACAAATTCATAATAATTATTCATACACCAAGCCACTGTAAACCTAAATCATTCCTGAAGACCCAAATGTGTCAAGAACTTTGACAATTATGACTGCAGCCAGGAAACTGTAGCAGTACAGAATTTCTTATGAATTTCTCCAGTTACTTTTTATAAATGCTGTCTTGGATGACAGCTTAATGTGTACCACATGCAATATTTATTCTTCTTCAGTGTCAGACTGTCTAGCCATCCAAGGGAATACAAAGAATGTCACTTATTAGGATAAAAGCACAAGGAAGGTAATCAAGGACATATGTAACATCAGCCAATCATGCCCTATTTCAACATCCTATTCCATTCATAACAGTTCAACAATTATTTGCTTACTGATAACTTGCTTTCAGGCTGTTTGTGTTCACCATAATGGTGGTTTGCATTTATTTTGCTCTTTAGAATTGGACACTTGCTGTGTTATACATGTTTGTCAAAACTTTATATCTTCTGTCAGAAATGGCTAAGCATAAATCAAGTAATTTCTATTTGTCAGGAAGTACTAATACAACAATCAATAACCCTTGGTCCCTTGATGTCATAGAGTATTGAAATAACTAAACAAAAAGAAATGTGTAATTATTAAATATTTCATAGGAAAAAATTTATGTGATATATAGCAAGTAAGTTATTATTAACTAAGTCGTACTCACATAATCTGTTGGTTTTAAAACTATGTACCCAAAATATCTAAGTAATATTGTCTCACATTAAAACATATTTCACTTACTATATCAAAAATAATGTCCCACCATATAACATAAACAAAAAAAGCGTAATTGTAGGCACATAACTACTTAATCATACTTAACCAGAAAACTAACCAGATATGGTCTTAACAATATTAAGCAATAACATTTAAAAGCCTTTATAAAAAGTACCAATTTTAAGAAATCTAGATACATATGAATATAAGAAATAAATGTTTGATAGTCTCCACAGTCTCTTTTGGGCTTTCATTTTTTCCCCCCTTTCTTCTGTCTCTATCAGATTTAGCCTGAATTAATGTTTTACAAGAGTGGAAATACTCCACACAATCTACGTATACAATACCAACATGTGACTCAGGGGGAAAAAGAATACTTTTAAATAATAATAAAAACATTATTACAGGTTTTTCTTTTCCAGTCTACCTTTTAAGAACTACTGTGTTGTAAGTTACTGACTTTCTTAATTATATCTTATGCTAAATGTAGTTGCTACTTTTACATATAGCAAGCATGTATGACTAGGGAAATCCATTTGATGGGGTTTAAAAGGTATAAGAATTTTCTTGATTAATGAAAAGAGAAACAGCAAGATTTTCTAAGTGCTGCTGTTTTATTTAAAATTCTCAAGCATTTATGAAAATCTTGAACAAAATCTCTTCAAATATGAAGGTTTTGGCCATATTTCTAAAGAAATTTCTAACTAAATCCCAGTATCTTTCTTCATTATAGGGGAAGGTGAGAGGAAACAAAACTATAGTGATAAGAAGCAAAAATGCAAGTATCCTTATTCTTGTAAATTTCAGAAGACATAATAGGTTAAAATATACATTTTTAAAGAGTTCTTTTAACTTGAGCTCATTGACGTATAAAACATTTTATTGTACGTGTAGCATGCTTTTTATGCAACAGAAAGTACAAAAAAGGTTATCTGCTGACTGTATTCTAGTGAAAATTACACAGAAACCCGTACCTGCTAAAGAGAAAACATAATCACAGCATTTTATATACGCAAGGCTCAAGTTAGTTAAGAAAATTTATTGTGTAATTACAACTGCCAGACACTAATTAGTGAAAGATCTATCATATATATACTTTTTTCACTGAGTTATGAGAATTAAGTTTCAAAACAAATAGATCTATTTCTACCACAGAATTTTTTTATTTAATATATGCAAAATATTTAATTTCTCATTCTATGAGAAAAGTATTATTCTACTTGAAAAGTGAGGAAACATGGACTAAAAGGAAACAGACCAAACTATCTTGAGAATCCTACTTATATAAAACACTGCATTTACATTTGCTCTCTAGTAGGCAAGGGTCTCTGTGTAATTTTCACTAGTACACAACTAACAATGAGAACTATTTGTGGACTTTTTGTTGCATGAAAAGCATGCTATAAATACAATAAAATGTTTTATACTTTCTCTCATGAACTCAAGTTTAAAATGTCTGTAAAATGTTTAGGGTTTTTTAACTTTATCCTCTGGGTCTTAAGAGTCTTAATCCAGTATACAAAAGATGCTCAATAAATGGTACTCATTATTTAGTCCAAGATTTGGATAAATGTGTACATGTATTACACACACGTGTGTGTATATATCTATGTGTGCATCGATAAGTTTTTCTATTATATTGCTCTGCACTATTACAGTATTTGAAAAGAATATATAAATTATGTTTGTACTTCAGCCAGTAAAAGAGATATATAGGAACAAGATCTCAAAAACAAATCTAAGTTACTGGAAATGCAAGGATATAGAACAAATCACTACGTGGTTAAAAACAAAGATAAAAAAGAAATGACAAAGTGATAGGAAAGAAACACATTTTTAAAAAGACCTTATATATTTTGTGTAAAAATATGCAAACACTTTGTGGTCCCTATAAAAATCTATTAAATCTGTACATGTTTAGAAAAGTTTTTAGAGATAAATTAATAAAAATATACAGCTGAAGACACAATTTTCATATTTCGTTCAGCCAGCATTCTCTAATCAGCTTATAGTGAACTTTTACTCCCAAATTTTTCAAAGTAAAAACCTTTTAACAATGAGTTGGGCATGGTGGTGCGTGCCTGTAAGCTTCAGCCTATGAAGTGGCGGGTACAAGGGATCGTGGTTCGAGTCCCACTCAGGGCAACATAGAGAGACCTAGTCCCAAAAAATAGCTGGGCATGGTGGCAGGTGCCTGCAATCCCAGTTACCTGGGAAGCTGAGGCTGGGGATTGCTAGAGTCCGTGGTATCCCAAGCAATGTGAGCCTGCAGTTCCATGGACAAAAATAGCAAGACCTAGTCTCAAAAAAAAAAAGATAAAGTTTGAAATGATAGGAAATATGGCTAGTATATGACACAATGTGCCTTGCCTATCATTCCAGCATCATCAATGCCCCATTGCTGCACCACCACAGCACAGTAGTAAAGAACAGGAGTGCTGAGACAAAGTGCCTGGGTTTGGATCTAGGCTCCACAGTCTGGCTATGTAACTGTGACCAAGTTCCTCAATCTTTCCACACCTGTTTTGTCTTCCTTCAAACAATAATGTTGACCACTTTATAATGTTGTTGCGAGTCTTAAATGTAACTGGCATATAGTTATATGTTCAAGAGGTGTTGACTAAAGCCAATCACTACCACAACTACTACTAATACAATACCACCACCACTTTAATCATACAAATTGTCTGCTATTTTATTTAATGATATTCTCTCATTTTCCTATTTATTTATATATCCACTTCCTTATTACCCAGCAATGAAAAATTATTTTTAAAAAACTTCTTGTAGCATGTATGACATGCTACAAGAAGAGAAAAAAAGAAAGAAAAGCTCTGCTTATATCTCAATAGAGGAAAATGGACTTGGGGGTTTAAGCTATGATTTCTGAAGTCTATTCTGTAGCACTACTTTAAGACTGGCCAACCAGGTGCAATCTTTTGTTTTGGTTTCAGTAACATCCATTCTATTTTCTCCCTCCAAATTTTGATATACAGTATATGTTTAGAAATGAATGCTAAAGTATATGCTAAAATAACCTGTTATTGTCTCAACAACATTATATAGTTAATAGTTACATAGTTTTGCCGGCCTTGCAAGGTCTATTTTCCTCAGAAAAGCATAGTTGCATATTAAAAATTATTTCTTAGAACTGCCCCCCCCAATAATTATGTGGAAATGTTGTCTGAGAGAAAATATGTAGCAGTGATAATTAAAGCAGTATTTTCAAAAACACTTCTGAAGATATATACCTTGTATTGTAATGTACAGAATACATACAAGTGTTCAAGTCAAATAAACTCATTTCTATTATTTGTCTGCTATAAGAACTTAGGCAAATTCCATGATTTCTCTCTTATTATAAAATTAGCACATTATATATATATATATATGCTTCATATATAGTCATAAAATTTCACATCAGATTCAGTTATTATTCTTTTCCTGTCTCACCAATTTCTCACCAAAGGGTACCTGCCACATAGCAGTAGCATTCAAATGATGGTACATTATATACTTCTTTTGGTTTTGTACAGATTAAGTCAATGCCATTTAATAGGGAGGTGAGGTAGGTCAAGACAAAAGAAAAATGGTACAATTTAAGTGGCATATTTTGCAAACATATTTAAATATAAGTCATGTATGAAAAACATTAGAGACTTTCATGTTTTAAACATTCAGGTAGCTCTTTGGAAAAGGTCTTTGGAAACATTTTTAAAAAGCTAAAATATGATTACCAATGGCAAGGTGGTATTCGTTTTTTTCATTTTACAATTCCAGGGCTAAACCCAAAAATATTTTCCACAGATCATACTGCTCTTTTTAAAGGTTTTATGAGAAAATGTTGACAGTCATTCAGTAACACTGATTATTATCACTGAATTTTAATGACAAATATTTAAGTACTGCACAGTGTCTCTTTATTAATAAATGGAAACAAATCTCATTTAATTTTCTGCTATCATAACCACTTCTAAAACAAAATATACATTTTTTAATACAATGATGAAAGTACTTAATTTTAGTCAAAATTCAATTCAAGGTCAAAATAATAAATACATTGTTATGAGGGATGTTTCAGGATTTATCGAGGATCCAATGAAATAATTTAAGTCTAAACTTTAAAAGTTTGACATATGCAAATTGTTGTTATTACTTCTTAGTAATCTTTTTCTTTAATGTGAAACATTAAGGGACTTTTAAAAGAAGTGCTTTACATGGAATAGAATGAATCAGTAAAGCAAGTGTCTTAAGAAAAAGAAAGATGAAGTTAAAAATAAATCTATATAACTGCATATATTACTTTAAAGGTTGCTTAAAACACTCAGCAATGAAAAGTATTTTTGGTCTACAAGAAAACTATAACAAACTAGAAAATAAATTATGGTAATTCTTAAAACCCAAATTAAATTTTAGAACACAAATATGACATTTTATTAAATTGCAATACATTTGAATAAGAACATATAAGGTCTTTTCAAATAGTTGCTTCACATTTTATTCTTTTTTAATGTTTTATCATACCTGTCCTTGCATTTGTTGTTCCCTTTCCATGGAATAAGTACTTTTCATTTTCTTACAATACACTCCCTTACTTCATAAAGTTCTTCTCTTATCATCTTACTAAAATAGTACCCCCTAAGCCTGCTTTATTTTTAGTCATCACCCTAGTCAAATCCTGACATTTTACAAGACCAGTGCTCTAATCACTGAGCTATGGAGCCAGCTGCATATACTGACATTTTAGGTATTTGTATTAGCTCATGACACTATAAGCCTTATGGAGGGCAAAGACCTTTTCTATTCACCAATCTTTCACACAGAAGGATTCAATGGTTACTCGCTAGACAGAAGAAAGCATACTCTCAATCTCACAGCCTTTAAAATGGAATACTGATTTGAAATTACTTTCATGACAGTTTTTAAAAGTTAACACTAAAAAGACTGAATACCAATGTGCAGTCCCAAACTTACAGGCAGGGGTATACTCAAAATTCATTATTATTTTTAGAAGTTATTTTAGAAGACATATTTAAGTAGAATCTTAAAATTAGAGATATAATGCTGACAGATACCAAACTATGTGTCAACCACGTAACACCATATCTGCTTTGTGAATTAAGGAAGTTTTTTTTAGGATGCACCATAATCTAATGTTCTGATAGGAAAATGCACTGTAGGATGATTTAGAATACACAAGTAGAATTTTATGGTTTTAATAAATTGGAACATAGCAAATCCACAGAGGAAAGAGGCCCATACAAACATCTTAGTAATTCATTAGTATCAAAAATAGGTACGCTTAACTCCACAAATAAGTCTTACTTACTTTGTTCTCATTCCAGCTAGAATAATAATTGTTCTGAGGTAAGATGGTAGCATGCAGAAAAGACTTATTTTTTCAAAAGGTAGAAATATGGGAAAGGAAATGAGAGGTGAGGAAAAGATTGGCTATAATCTCTAACCCAAATGCAGAAAAGTTACTCATAAATCTGGTATTTTGCAATGAAAGGAATACCCTTGTATAGTTCCATGGTGAGAAAAAATTCTACCATAACAATACAAGGATCAACAAGGCACTAAATATTTGCATGGGTCTCTTTTTTCTGTGGATTTGTTATGTTTATTTATTAAACATAAATTTATTAAAATCATAAAATTCTAATACTAGAATTGAACTATAGGGCTGGTCTCCTTCAATTCTTTATTAATCTTCACTGCTTCACCTCCAATACACATTCTCTCTTTCTCAAAATGGAAAAACAGAAATACAGAAAATTACAACGGAAATGTTCTAAAAAGTTCTATAAATCAGAAGATGTATTTAGAAGACTAAAGAAATCCCCTTTTTATGTGAACATACTGACAAACCATTGTCTACTACATGAAAAGCTAAGTAATTGGCCTGAGGTGAAAGAACTAATTATAAGCAAATAAGGACTATAACACTAGTTCTTCAAATTCTATTTTTTTAAATTTATTTATTTATTATTTATTTGTTTGTTTGTTTGTTCGTTGTTATTTATTTATTTATTGACCAGGTCTCGCTGTTTTTGCCCGTGGAACCGTAGGCTCTCGTTGCCAAGGGTACCACGGACTCAAGCCATCCCCAGCCCCAGCTTCCCAGGTAGCTGAAATTACAGGCACGCACCACCACGCCTAGCTATTTTTTTGGAACTAGGTCTCGCTATGGGCCCCAGGCGGGACTCAAACCACGATCCCTAGCCCCGGCCGTTTTCACAGGCTGAAACTCACAGGCACGAGCCACTGTGCCCTAGTTCTTCAAATTCTAAAGTGTATCTCTTAATAGACCAAAATTCCTGAAAATCTATTTTCTCTAATTTACAAATACATGTTTAAATTTTCTTAGAATTCATTTTTTTTCTTACCAGATCAACATTATTAATGGTATCCAGCATTTTGGTTAGTCTTCAAAAGAATATTTAACTCATAACGTAACTTAATTACAATATCAACTCAAAAGGCAGCTTTTGAGAGTGGAGAACACAGGAGAGAGCACAGAAGAACAAAACAAATATTTATAACTCCTATTCTTTCCTGTATAGGCGGGAAATATGAGATGAAATACTTAAGTTGCCCAAAATGGCACTCCTATTTTTCTTTTTTCACAGTCCTCATCCAAGAAAAACTGTCATTCAGATCCTGTAGCATTAATGTTTCATTCTAAATCCTTCACAAAGCCCTTTCTTCTGTCTCCTACTCCAAAAAATTCTGGGCCTTAAAACTCTCCTTAACCTCCACCAACTACTAGTCAAAATACCCATTTTGTGAATATAATTGCTCTCAACACAAAATTTTAGAACCAAAATCTGAGTTGGAGGTTCTAAAATGTCTGTATCCCAGAGTCCTTGCCTGGGGGGAAGTCTGGGAAATTCTCTGCATTCATAATCATTTGCAATTTGAAGAATACTTGAATGCCTTTCATTTCCTAACTATGTATGTGTCTACATATATAGGGAATATATGTTTTAATTTTACAAGAAAATGCCACAGAACATGTTTTTGGTTGATAGAGCTTTAGTGTATTGAAGATAGGAAAAAACAAAACAAAACTGTAAAACCTTCCCTAGTAGGGAAGTTCCTTAAGCTACCTTTAAAAAGATGAAAGCCCTAACATAGCTGATAAATTATATCACTTTTATATGAGTACATCTCATGAATGAGATAGCAGTTGACCCTCCTCAAAGTATCACTAATGAAGATAGCAGTTGCTAATGAAGATAGCAGTTGACCCTCCTCAAAGTATCACTTTCTGAAATTCAGTGAACCTGCAAATAGAAATTATAGTATTGGGCAAAAATGCAAATAGGTTAGGGGAAATTCCTATTAAGCATGATATGGTGGGTCAATAGCACTATGTTCATATAAAAAGATAGGCTTTTTTCTATAATTATTTTGTCATAATATGGAGTGTGAATTGGTTTTATTATGACTAAGTGCTCAGGGCACTAATACCTCTTTCCAAGACTATGAAATTGCTGAAAGAGTAACCAAAAACCATTTAATAAGAGCCAGAAATTAATTCAGAAATATTACTTTATGTCTATATGTATTCAAACACTTAAGAACATTTCATGTAAAGAGATTGCTGAATGTAAGGGTCTTTTCCCTTCCACTTCTTTCAGCTTTCCATCTCTTTCAATAAAAAGGATTGTTTTCCTATTTAGTATATCCCTTTTAACTCTCAAGATTCTGATCAGAGAGTAAATAACCGACTCTACAAATCACTGGATTCCACAAAATCACTAGATTCCACAAAGTCACAAAATTCACCAGACCTATTTAAAATCCTAACTCAACGTGCATATATATATTGCTTCAACATGTTACTGTAGTACAAATTAAAATGCAAACAACTGAGAGTCATAAAGAACCAAAAATGAAAAACTAAAATGAAGAAAGGATAAAGGATCTTAAGAAAATATTTTCTTTTTAGATTCATTTTTAACTTCAGCAAAGTTAATATTTTGTATAGAAATTCAGCGATTTAACCAACTTCATACTTAAAAAAGACAACCACTCAGTTTAGACTTGACCTGTCCCATCATCCTTTCATAGCTGTCAAAAGCAAATAAGCAGTAGTCCTCATAAAGGAACCACCACTAAAAAAGTATTTAATTTATGAGAAGCATCACAAATTACAGCTTGTATATTTAATTCAGGTAAAATACTTCTCATATGTTAAAATAAAATTATTATTATTATGTTGTGATTTCAAGTAGTTAGAAGCACACTCAGAATAAGTAATGTATTCTAATAGTATTCACAATGTTAGGTACTTCAAAATGAAGCTGACACAATATCCCTCAAAACTAAATGGACCACAAGTAATAAAAAAAATACAAATTATAATCAAAGGAACATGCATAGATATTTCAGGATTTTAACTTTGCCAAGACTAGCAGATGATATAGTAAAATACTTTAAAAATCCCAAAGGTGAATGTTCCTAAAAACTTCATGTGAATCGAACCTAATTCAAATCTACTTGAGAAGCTTCCTGAACTAAAATGATTAATTTAAGATTAATCATTTTTGTTTTGTTTCAAGTAAATCAAGGCATAGCAGTGTGATCTTTCCAATGCAGTATTTCTGTGCAAATTTCTAGCTTCAATGAAAGATCTTATAAAAAATTGTCATTTCTTACAACAGTAAGAAATTATACAAAATAATTTCATACTTATTTTATATGTCAAAAATGAACACATTTCCCCTTCCATACATGTTGCCAAAATAGACTGCTAACAGAATGGCCCATATTTAAAAGATCAGAAACAATGCTGGTGAAGATGTGGAGAAAAGGCAACCTTCTTGCACTGCTGGTGGGTATGCAGATTGGTCTAGTCTTTATGAAAATATATATGTCTTAAAATACTAAAATTGGATCTACAATTCAACACAGCAATACAACACCTAAGCATGTGTTCACAAACACTAATTCAAAAGGAAACTTGCAACCTCATGTTTATTACAGCACTATTTACTATAGCTAAATTATGGAAACAAGCTAACTGCCCCAGAAAAAATAGGTGAATCAAGAAGATACATAATGGAATATCAGTATCAAAAAAGATAAACGCATACCATTTGCAGCAACATGGATGAAGCTTAAAAAAATAATGCTAAGTGAAATAAGTGAGAAGAAAAAAGATAAACACCAGATGATCTCACTAATACATAGAATATAAAGTAACTAATAGACAATGACATGCTAAAAAAACTAAGACTTGACAGCTGACTACAGAACTGAAGCATCAAGCCAGGAAGGTGTTGGGGGAAGGGTATGAACAAAGAGGGAAGAAAACACAAAACTCTATAGGAGTGGAAAATGATTGATAAGGTGGTATAGTACAGTGGTAATACCTGATGAAGGTGTCCCAATATTAACTTCAGAAGGAGGGAGGGAGAACGAGAGGGAGGAAAGATAGGAGGGAGGGATAAAGGAAGATGTTCATGAATACTGAATTCATTCTTGAATTGTTTCTTACTTATAAAAGTTGAAAAGTAAAATATTTTAAAGATTTTTCAATGTTACTGTTACCAATTGATTTTGGGAAGACTATAGGAATAAATAATTTGAAGAAAATGCACTATAAAGAAGATATGTAATTTTAACGATAGGTATTGGTTTCTTTTAGTAGTTCCCCAAATTAATTTTTTTACATACTCAACTACAATATTGTTCTTTTTGTTAAATTCCATTAAAATCAACTGGTTTATGCTACTAAGTATTTCACATAGTCAACTTTATTTTTACACACTATATGGTAATTTCATAAAGACTAGAGAAGAAAATGACTTCTGGAATTAATGGATCCTGTTGTAACAAAATAAACTATTTCTGACTAATATTTGAACTGACACTGACTGGCGTATAGTCAAAACGTGCTTTGTAGCTTATAAACAAATATTCCTTACTTTTAAGATGACCATGGTCAAGGAAAACAAATACTAACAGAAAGGCGGTCAGACAAAAAACAAGCACACACAGAATTTTTCTCAAATGCGTACCTGTAAATAATAAAAATTATTTTATAAAATATATGAAGTACCTATAATTTGTGTACATAGATCAAGAATCAAGAAGATAATAGATTTACCCTACCTTTCTCCCCTTAACCAGGCACACAACATATAGCATCCTAAACTATTTTCAGTGGTGAAAACAAAGATGGTGGGGGGAGCATTGGGTTAAAATTCAGAGTGAGTTTAACCTACTGCCCTTGATTATACAAGAGATTAAAAGAATACAAATATTTGCCTACCTATCTTTAATCAATTTCATCACTCAGATTAACTGACACACATAAGACAATAACCAAAAGATAATGTTCAGAGGCCACAAGGACATATGCAAAACTTTGTGCCACAGACAAAATTTGAACGCTTATATTTTCCATTTGAATATGACTATATAGTAAAATGAGTAATAAAATACATAAAATATTCTTTATCAATGTATTAGGGTGAGGCAAAAAAGACAAAAATTAAATATAACTGGACATTATGTAGATGTACTGTGTATCTGAAACTAGTTTGTCCTATTGATTTCATAATTGGGTGACATATACTATAAACAGCATCAAAGATGCAAAGACTGATATTTAAACCTCTAAGAAAGTTTGACAGTTCTAATGTCCTTTTCCTGATTGACACCAAAACTCAGAAGCCAATCTCAAATTTAAATGAACACTGCATATAGTATAATCTTACAACTGACCGTGTTTAAAAAAATGAAAATTTTCAACTTTCAAATAAATCATTGGCACCAACCCAAAACAACAACTTTTGCATAGTTTAACTAAAAGAAGAGCAATTTGTAATAATACAAAAAAATTTCTCTGGACTTTCCTGAACATCTTGATTACTGTCATGTGATTACTGTCATCTGATCATAACACAGTTGTAACTAAGTAGGCTTCCATGTCAGCTTTTCTGCAGGGGCTAGGTCTTAATCATAAATAATGAGATGACTAATTCAACACTATTAAATAGAGTGAGTTGGTGCTTGGAGTCATTCTGGTTTTTATATCTTTCCAAAGGTCAATATACCTAACTGAATAAAATACTTACTTTTCAAAATGCTTTCTTCTTTTCTAAGATTGAAAAGTAAAATGTTACCATTTAAAGTGAACTTTATTAATAAAAATGCTCATTACTTTTAAAATGATAATCCACTAAAGCACAGTTTTAGTCATTGTTTTATGATCAAAACATAAATCCCTCCTCTTTTTTCCAATGGTTTAAAAAGCAGTTTTCTAGTTTAAAAGACTCATGACAACATTTATTACTGCTTCCCGCATCAGTGATAATTTGCTACAGTAACATTATATATCACCTTTAAACAGACCTTTTCCTTTTGCTAAAGGAGCAACTAATACAAATGGATACTTAGATATAAACATTAATAAGAAACAAAATGCTAAGGTAAGTTAAAAGAATTTAGTAGTTAAAATGCATTTTAACTATTTACATGTACTTGTAGTGTTACAAATGTTGAAAACTTAGAATTCATATTCTTCATAATAGAAAATTATTCTACACTTTAATATAAAAGCTATGTTGCATAAACAGAGGATTTAAAGCTGTAGCGGAATGGCTGAATGAAAGGAAAATGGCAATCTTTCCGGCTCCAGTAGATGCCATTCCCTATCACACAATGTTTCCCAGTCATAAATACATGACAAATACTTCCTCAATCATTTTTTACGAGCAGGGATGCACAGGGGGTAGTCAATGGCTAGCTTGAGGGAAAATAGGAACAGCAGGCGGCAGAAACTGTACAGAAAATGGCTATGTGGTAAATTCTCTTCTGGAACATCACTCAGTTACCCAGTCTTTGATCTTTCAGCTACAATTACACTAACTTACACAAGATCTGATGCCCCCTCCCCCTCAAACACCCACACAACTCCAAACCAGACCATTAGTTATACATAAAATCTAAAATTTGGTTTTACAAATGGGATCATAACTCTACATTTTTATACATTAAAATTTGCTATTTAGACCAGAGTTTACTTTCAATTCGCTATAACCATATCATCATCACAACTGGTCTCACAAAAAACATGGGGTGTCTGGCGACAGCTAAATCACAGACTGGCGTCTCCCAAGCAGTCTGTCTACCATTAGGGTCTGGGAAATGGTATTTACTATACAATTAGAGTCAGGGAGTTCTACCTGTAATCATCCATATACAGGTGTGAGAAGCCCCTTTGGGCAAGGAAACTGACTCATCCCTTTTCATGTAAACTTTGATGTCTGTATTGTTTCACAGAGCCTCAGGAAACCTTACCATTCATACTACAATGAACAGATTTATTAGCTTAAACCATGTAATAAATTTTAAAATTCCTTCCCAAAGGTAACAATTTTTAACACATTAATCACAAAATTTATAAGAATTTGAAACAAGACAGAACCGATTATCTTAAAGCTGATTATCTACTAGAGGATACTTACCAGTCAGAACTAAATTTTCATGTTAAGTTTATGCTTTCTAGAATATTACCAGTAAAGATGCTAAATTCAGCTTCCTATGAGGAAGACAAAATGTCTTATAGTAATATCAACAGGGCATTTTTAGTTGCAGTAATTTCACAGAATTTATTCTAATGATTTATTGGAGCTAACCATCTGACATTAATTATTGTTTTGGCTTCCAGTCTATGAATGTTTATTTTTCAGTTTAAAGCTTCTCACTCTTTGATATCATATGGAAATGAGAAGTTTTAATGGAAAATTGAAACCATGTGCATCTAAGTACTTAATGAAGTACAGGGAGAAACCGACAATATATTTTAGGAGAATTCAGATACTATGCTTTGGGTAGTTATGATTTGTTTCTATGACTTAATAGTATAAAATGCTGAGGGTACAGTGAGGTAAGTCAAGGTGAGCCAAATGTCTACATGACAACACGTTAAACAAACACAGAATTTTTAAAAATTATTTATAAATGAAAATAAACCTTGTACATTTTGGTTTATGTAAAAAATTACAATTAATACTATATCAATACAATTTTTACCTTGTACACTTTAAAAGTATTTGAAAAGTATGCTTGGTCTTCTCCTAATCTCTCTGCCCACCCCCACCCCCTAGTATCATTAATTAAAAAAATTTAAATGGCCAATCTGAATTTTTTTCATTTATGCCTTTTTAAATATTGAGGTAACAATGATTTACAATATTGTATCTGATTCAAAGATACAGGTTCACACCTCTTGGTCACACCACAAGCACCATCAAGGCCTACTTATAATCTACAAAGTTGGAATTTTAAAGCAACATACATGTAGTCTAAAAAAAGCTAGAAATTCCTATTTTAAAAGTTTTGTTGCTTCAGCTACATTTATTCTTATTTTACAAAAGAAAAATGATGTCTATTAAATTTAAATTTGATAAGTAAATATACATGATTCAATATTGCTTAATTTAATTCCATGTGTTTTTTTTCTTAAAGTTCTTTCAGTGTAAATCAATTAGAAGACTCTTCTTAGAATTTAAATATGGAGAGAAGCCGTATCATTTTAAATTTTTTAATAATGAGGAGAGATATAATCACAACCAAATAGTAGTCTCCCATCCAAGTACTAACCAGGCCCGACCCTACTTAGCTTCCAAGATCAGACGAGAAAGGGCATGTTCAAGGTGGTATGGCCGTAGACACAACCAAATAGCAGTAAAAGCATATGTATGTATGTATGTATGTGTGTACACATATGTATGTATGTGTGTATGTATGTTTGCTTTGTATGTATATAGCTATGTCTGGGTATATGTGGGGAGGAAAAACTTACCATTTGTTTTTCTTTCTAATGTAGTCTTTTTCAGAAAGGTTAACCAAGTAGACCATTGGTTTTGAAGTCAGAAATAAGTGTTTATTTAACACTTCAATCTAAAGTGGGAGATAAAGAATCCTTATTTAAAAAGTGGGAGATAAAGCATCCTTTTTAAAAGATCAATAACTATTGGATAAAACAGAATAATGTGAATGTAAACTTTTTTTAAACAAGCAGTCATTTGGATAATTCTTGTTTTCAAACATTAGTTGTCATGAAATATCAGGAACAGGGGGAAAGAAAAATTAAGTGTGGGCATAAAAATCATTAAAGAAATAAAGTGTAGTTAGAGATAATGAAAGGTAAAATAAAGACAACTCTAAATTGTTCTCTTAAGAAACTAAGGCATGGATGGCATGATTATTTATAACTTACCTCTTTGTCATTCCAATCATGATAGAAGCGAACAGGTTTCTTTTGATCTATAACCCAGGATTTGACTTTGCACATTATGTCCTATAAAAGAATGAGAAAAAAAAAGTAAATACAAGATGAATATTGACATTTAGACATTAAAAATTAAAGTTTTCAAATTCTCAAAATGAATTATCAATTTAAAATAATCAAATTTTAAATGGAAGGGGAACTAAGTCACAGAGGTGATTATTATTAATATCTCATTAAAAAAGCAAGTACCAATGAAATGCTGCTATGGCAGCAAATTTTAATATATAAAATGTGAACTAACAGCAAAATTACTAATTGGTCTTAGAAAAATCAAGACAATTCAAACATACTAAAGACTACAGCATTTAATACATCAATAATTTTACTGATGCTACTTAAAAGATAAAAATACTATTCGGAAAGAGAGGGGAGATACCAAAGGAACTGAATTATAATTTTTTCCTTTAAAAAATAAAATAAATGAAACTGAACCTATTATTGATGATCTACTCTCCAAAATACTAAATCAACTGACCAAAAAACCCTTTTTATTCTGAATTAATTTTTTGCCAACACCTTCTCCCTGCCCACTTCTCCCATCCTCGCTCCAACACGCCTCTCCCCACGACCCCCGCCAACCTGCCAAAGCCTCCATTACACAATGGCAAGAGCCCTGCACTGGTGACCTCCAACCAGCTGCATTCACTTTCAGAACATCTCTCTCAGCTGGAAATCTAAAGGCCTTTTAGTTAGCAAGCTAGTGTGCATTCAGAAGGAGTAACTGCAGGAAGAGCCCAATGTGCTTTGTTTCTCTGGCCTTTCTTCACAGAAAGATTAATCATCTGTGAAATGGAAACGGCAAACAGCAAGTGACACAAACTGAACCCTTCAAGTCTTTCCTCATCAGTTTTGTGGTTCTGAATCTAAAAGCTGTGTGTGGCAAGGTTCTCCTTACAGGCAGGTGTTAATAAAAGACTCTTGGGTCTGAAAGGTCAAGCTTAGCTCTTCAACAAGAAGTGCATTTGAGAGTCATTTGTTTTTTTTTCTGGGGGGGGGGTTAAAATAATTTATGGAAATGTTATAAATATGCTTTTCTAAAATTTTATGATACACATTTACTAGCAATTCCTTAGATGTTTATCAATGTTTTTGTTTACCATAAGTCAGTTATTCTATAAATATCCACTTGTATAAATTATCTCAATATTTAGTATACCTTCCTTCTAAATCTTTGTTACCAAGAGGAAAAATAAGGAAAAAGCCCTATATCCTTAGATCCTGATTTGAAACGCTCTAGGAAAAGGACTTCCCACAGATTTTAACTAGGATGGGACAAGTAGAAAACTTTTAATGAAATCTAACATGTTCTGCTTAAGAATAATCACTTTTACTCTTCTATAACTGAATTTCGCTCATAAATGTTTAAAAGTGGCTAATGTAACACCATTTCCTACAAGGAGAAGATCAAAGTGCTATATTACAAATGCATTATGATTAAAAAAGCCCTGTGCAGCCTTGCTATTAACTGTTCTTTAAACCCTAAAAGGCTTCCCATAGATCTCACTTGGCACTGCATATACAACCTTTGACAAGTAATGTAGACCATTTTTATTCATTGCCTAAAATTGTAGGCAATTATGTGCGTCACACTGGCCACCTGCAAATACTGAATGCCTGCTCCAGTTGTCAGTGCAAAAAACTAATGTCGGAGGGGATTAATCTAGGGGGAGAGAGTCCTCTTTAATGGTTCCAGCAGGTGAAATGGCCCAGCTGGTTACTATGATGAGTGGCCAGAACAGCTTATGTAGAGACAGGCAACAAGATTATACAAAAGAAGAAGAAAACAGTGGTACCATCTTATATTTGGTCCCATTAGTTTTTTCAATTGAAGAAAATAGATAAAAGAAAGCCAAACCAAAAATAAGGAAATTAAAATGTAATTATATAAAAACTGTAAAATACTTTTTATTTCCTACAAAATCAAAGGGTCTTAATAAATGCTGATCTCTAGTGAAGGAATTTCAGCATGTCTCTTTCATTTTAAATTAACTGGACCATCACTTTAGAACACAGAAATCCTATCATGAAAGCATATTTTTCACCTTCATACCAGCATGTTACATTTATAAATTAGGAGCACTCAAGAGAATTAACTCATAAATGAAATTCTCAAACAATATGTCCATTAGAACTACATTCCAATATTTTTTAGAAAAATTTATAAATTATATAAAATTTTTAATAGTAGAAAGTAAAGATATTTTAGTTTTATTTTGTACCACTTGAATTACCCCTACAAAAAATGGAACAGCCACGAAAAGATTGAGTACTAAAAAATGTCAGCCTTCAGACAAATCAAAAATAGATTACTTTCAGATAAAATTTTCTTGTAAAAATGATCATTATATGATAACATTGTAATGCACTATTTTTTTACATAAAATAAAATATTTTATTTTAGAAAAAAATATTATATTCCTTATCTGAAAAACTTCTTATCAGATAAAAGAAACCTGTGAACTTACTTGAATATACTTAAAGGACTGACTGGCAGAGCTCCCTTGCCAGTGGGGAACAAAGTGGGCAATGACCCTGGGTAAGCCCCCCAAAGCCCGGAGAGCCTGGGAGGGGGGACGAGTGGGGTTTAGCTCCATCCACCAGTGGATGGTTGTTGCATGGGGCAGCCATTTGCAGCCTGGATTGGCTGGGGCATGTGTCCCCTAGCCCCCACCCCATGGAAGGCCTGAGAGGGTACATGCCCAGCCATCTGAGCCCCACCCCCACTATCAGTGCATGGGTGAGTGGGGAGTGGGAAATGCCCCTTCCATTTCACTCTCACCCCAGTTAATCTTCAGGAGGAAGAACAGCATACATAATACCAACTCCATCATAGAATGGGTGAGAGGCAAGGTAAAAATACAGCCCACAAGCCTGAGCTGGACAAAGCAGATGGGCAATTGAGAGAACCAGTGCATGTGAGACAGGAGAAACAACTATGGAAACACGATGTCACAAAGTGCAAGTATGAGCTCCCTAGGTCTAGAAGATCCAACTTCATTTTGGAGATGCCTTTTAGAAGATGAAGGCGCCCCTCCCCACACTATGGAAGAGAAGAGGGTCAAGAACTGGGGGCATCGACCCACAGCAGGGCTGCAAAGTGAGACAAAGGAAATGATCTACAATGGCCACGCACAGATACCTGTATCCACAGAGAAACTTCTTCACCAACACTGACAGGGAATGAGACCCCTAAATCTGATGCCAGAACCAGCAGCAAAACAACAAAGACGGAATTGGAGAAGACAGCCTCCAACAAGAGCATGGACAGACCACAAATAGATATAGACTGGCCACCCAATGGAATCTTAAAACTGAAAACCTACCAGCAATGTTCACCTGGTTTCAATAACACAGTCCCTCACCCAATGGAAGAGACTGCCACAGGAAAGAAAGAGACTAATGGACTTAGCACAGACTGGTAAACAACAAAGAACGGGTTTGAGAGGATGGAGGGGGCGCCAGACAGAGGAGGGTGAGAGAGGTATCCCAAGAATCATTTACCGAGGCTGTGATTTAAAAAATAAAAATTAATTAATTAATTAATTTTAAAAATAAAGATAGCAAATTAAAATAAAAATAAAGGACTGACTGAAATTTTTTGTTAATTATGTAAGCACATATAGTGATAGTAAAAGGTGCCATTAATAGCATTTGGTCAACTGAAAATAATATAATGCATACCTAACCTGCTTTTAGTAAGTAAGAATACAATAAAAACAAGTAAGACTGATGGTTGGTACACTAGGTTACTTTAAAACATATTTCATATGTATTTAGGGAAAGGCTGTTTTTGATAATTTGAACAAAACCCTCATTTTCAGAATAAGCTCTGTACATGATGAAGATTATACAAAAATTCCTGGTCATCTGAGCTTTAGTTATATTGCAGTGATGTGAGTATACTAATTCAACTTTTACTTCACTGATAAAATGAAAATGATAATTCTATCTACCCCCTTTGGGTTACTGTGAAGATAAAAAGAGATAATGCATATGTGATATTTAGCACAGTTCTTGGCACAGAGTAAATTCTCAAAAAATGTGAACTTTTACCATTATTAATGCTGAAATATTAAATACAGTGATGTATAAAATGGCAACATACTCTTTCAGGTACTCCTTTAAAGCACACATACATCTTTTCCAATTTGAGTAATTGTTCATTAGTCCTTTTCTTCAAATTTTTGAAGGTTACTGGTAATGCTAGTTTTCTTAATGAAATCTCAGTTCAGGAACCTAGTCTTAATTATACAAAAACTAGTTTTTGTTAAACAACTACCTTTTAACTTCAAAGAAACAATTCAAACTCTGAATAGCTTGGTCCTCTAGTTTGACTCTTCCTACTAATAACTTCACATTTAACTTTAGTAATGTAATGCTATGTTTATTTGATATATTATTATTAATAGCAACTATAATGTACTTAGGCTCAGGAAGGATATATGCCTTGCCTAAACTCCCATAGCTAGTGAGTAGCAGAGTGGAATTTCAAATTCATGTCTAGGTAACTCCAAAATTCACATTCTGTCTTTATCTTGGCCTATTTGTCTACCTATCTAATTGCTCCTTGTTCAGACTAGGCATTCCTACTGTTGTTATCCAAAGTTGTCTTTTTTTTTTTTTTGAGACTAGGTCTCACTATGTTGCCCAGGGTACCAAGGACTCAAGTAGATCCCCAGTCTCAGCCTCCCAGGTAGTTGAAATTACAGGCACACGCCTCTACACCCAGCTAGTTTTTGGGACTAGGTCTCGCTATGTTGTCTCAGGCAAGTCTTGAACCCGTGGATTCAAGTGATTTGTTGTCTCAGCCTCCCTTCTTAGGCTGGGATTAAGGCATGCGCCACAGCACTCAGCCCTCAGAGTTCTTATTTTTGATGCCAAGATCATCAGGGAAGTTCAGTGTTATTTGGAAAAATACTTGATTTTCAATCCATATATTACAAAAATAAGTCTCTTTCCATACAATATTATAACTCAGTTACTTACTAGACTTTCCTAGACTACTTTTAAGACTTGCATATTTTGGTATTCCTATAGGAGGAATTACTGATCTATGAGCCATAAATGAATTTCAAGGGTTCCATAACACCTTGAATATATAAAGTTCTTCACTTTGTCTTTGAGGTGTGATGGCACATACTTTACAAATGCTTTTCTAAAGGGATTCATGGTCCAAAAACTCCAAAACCTACTGTTGTGATTTTGTGGCACTATTCAAATAATCTCCAACAACAGTCGATTGATGTTCCAGGTTCCATGGATTCCCAGACCAGGTTCCAGAGACAATGACCAAAAACATGATTCAGCTAGACCATACACTTGAAATTCATTTATACTGATGAACATTGTGATGTATAAATTCCAACCATGATGTTTATCTAACAAAATTCCCGTTAAAACAAGGATGTTGGAGAACATTACAAACTGAACAGCAGCAATTATTATTTTTTAAAAGAATACATTTCTTGAGAGTAAAATAGTTTAGCCAGACTAAACATGGCCATAATACATACTAATATAAACCACAAAGTTACACTAATTAAAACAGTGTCGTACTAGCACAAGAACAGACGTATATATTATAAACAACTTAAATATCCATTAACTGGAGAGCTATTAATGAACTATGGGCCATTTATATAACAGGATAGTTTTCAGTCCTTAAGATAAGACATATTTGTATAGACATTTGCATGAGAAAATATCCCTAATATAACGGGGCATTGGTGGTCCAGTGGTAGAATTCTTGCCTGCCAAATGTACTATTAGGTAAAAACAGAGGTTCAGAATAATGGAATAAAATTCTCAAATTTGGGTTTGAATCCAGGCTCTGCCACTTTCTGGTTATGTAACTTCGAGAGTTACTTAACCTATATAAGTTTGTTTCTATAATAGTGGAGTAATAATTCCAATTTAGCTTATGGTAATTACAAGGATTATATTAAAACAAAATACATAGCCACAGTTATAGTCACACAGTAAATAATAAATGTTATTATAAAAAAACTAATGGCATAATCAATATGATTCCATTTGTGGTTTTCAATTTATATAATACATATAAATAAATGCACTAAAATAATGGAACTGAGTGTCATACCAAACTGTTAGCAACAAAAATCTCTAGAAGGCTGGACTTTCCCTTTGTACCATCTTTAAAAAAACTATAATGTGGCATTATTTATTTTTAACCAATAAATATCTTTATATAGGAAAAAATAAAGAGATTCATGAGGTGAGAGGGAAGAGAAGAATTCTTCTATTTTCTGATCAACAACAGTCATCCTAAAAGTTGATGGCTAAATGAATAGGCCTGGCAGTTTATCAAGGTGACTCACTCTTATTCTGTAATAATTACAGCTTCCAAGTCTGATATTTACCTCCAGCCAATCTCACCATAATACCTGATGTTGACACCCAGAAATGCTGACCCATGCTGGCTGGGTGCTTTAACAAACACCAACAATGCAGCCAAAAATGCACTTACACCCAAAGAATGGGGGCAAGGCCTCAAACGCAAAATAATCTGGCTAGAATCAAATGATAAAGCTTTTTCAATTCCAACCCAGCATATTCCCACTGAATATCCCAAATCCAGGAAAGACTAATCTAGACTCTCTCTTACTGTAGGTTCTAATCTGGTACTTAGGGGGATCTGCCTGAATCAGAATACAAAACACTGTTGTTCTTCATTATGAATAATGCTGTTTATGGAGGCCAGAGAACTGATTGCTTAACTACCATTTGTCTATATACACATCAGTGACTTAAACTCCTGGAAAGAATCAAGCAGCAAAGGAAAGGACTAAGATAACTGGCAGCATACTCTATATAGCAAGTGTGTATGTGTGCACGGCGCGAGTGTGTGTGTGTGTAAGTAGGGGTTATCCTACAAGAATTGATAAGTCAATTTTAGAAAGAACCTGCATAGGTGCTGGCAGTGTGAGTTTTTTGTTATACAAGTCACTAAAGTACATAAAATAGTGATGAGAATTTAACTTAGAATTTTTTTTTTTAAAACTGGGTCTCGCTATTTTTGCCCATGGAACCACAGGCTCATGTTGCCCATGGTACCACAGACTCAAGCAATCCCCAGTCTCAGCTTCCCAGGTAGTTGGAATTACAGGCATGCGCCACCATGCCCAGCTAATTTTTGGGAACTAGGTCTCACTATGTTGCCCCGGGCAGGACTCGAACCACGATCCCTGGTTCCCGCCGCATCTTCCTTAGGCTGCTGTTTACAGGCACAAGCTACAAGCCACCATCCTCGGCCTAACTTAGCAATTAATGCTCCTGGCTCCTATCAGCTAAAAATGACAACTGGAATGGATACCAATTCATTCATTCTCAAGGTAGAGCCCTCAATAGATGTTGACCATTATTTAAGGAGAATGTAATTTTGTTTCTGAGTCCTGTAAATAAGTTTGAATGAATTGCACCATGCTCAAGGAGAGAAAAGGGAGAAACTCCATAAATCTAATTTTAGCTAAATGGGTACTAAATAAGGAGAGTTATAAAGAAAAAGATCATTACAAAAAGTCATCTTAATGACATACTTGGCATTACGTAAAACAAACAAATAGCATATCTACGAAACAGGAACTTGCAGTTATAAGGAGAAAACAGAGTGAGATCAGAAAGAAATGGATGGGATGTCAAGGGATAAGATTTTTAAGAAAACCAAAACCGAAACAGGAAGATAAAAACCCAAATTGGAGATTTAACTAATATAGAAGACAGGGAGTGGTATGGAGTTCAAACTTAAGAAGTTATACTTAAGTATAACACATACTCAATGTAATTAATATGCATTAAGGATAGAGCTCAACAAGGTATCGTGGAAGAATAACATGCCTCTTAACTACAGCCCTAATCAACATACAGAATATTACTAGCAATGAAGTCACAAAACTCCATTCCTACTCAGTTAGAATCACTCTGTTGGTTTCTTTACATTACAAATTAGCCTATTATTTACAAATTAGCCCATTATTAAAATGGAAAGCAATGGTATCATATATATGTTATATATGTCTAGCTTTTAATGACCTTGCTTGTGAAATTCATTTATATTGCTAGATGTAACATGTAATGGTGTGTTTTATCTTTGCAACATAATATTTCATTGTAGAAATACTGCAAATTCATTTACTCTACTGTTGATGGACACTTAGGTTGTAACATGATGAATTAAACTACTGCAAACCTTATACATTGTCTTAGTAAATATATACACGCATTTCTCTTGAGTCTACACCTGAGGCTGCTCAGTCACAGGTCAAGAATTTACCCAAACTTAGCATACATTGCTAATAAATTTTCAAAGCAGATATAATCATTCATACTACCTTCAGCATTGAGAATTTCATTTGCTTCATGGTCTTATCAACACTTGGTATTGTAAGTTTTCTTAATTAATGGTAAGTGTATGGTATCAGTGTAGTCTGAATTTGCATTTCTCTAACGACCACTGGGAGATTCCCTCCTTTCTGATGCACTTATTCAAGCATTTTTGCCTGTTTTTCTTTTTTTAAAATTTATTTTATTCTTTAAATCACAACCTTGGTAAACTGTTCTTGGGATACCTCCTCTTCCCTCCTCCCTCTGGTGCCCCCTCCATTCTCTCAAACCCCATTCTTTGTTGTTTATTAGTCTGTGCTAAGTCCATTAGTCTCTTTCCTGTGGCAATGTGCTTTCACTGGGTGAGGGACTGTGTTGTTGGAACCAGGCGAACATTGCTGGTAGGTTTTCAGTCTTAAGATTGCATTGGGCGGCCAGTCTATATCTATTTGTGGTCTATCCATGCTCTCGTTGGAAGCTGTCTTCTCCAATCCCATCTCTGTTGTTTTTGCTGCTTTATCCTATGGTTCTGGCATCAGATTTAGGGGTCTCATTCCCTGTCAGTGTTGGTGAAGAAATTTCTCTGTGGATATAGTTTTGCCTGTTTTTCTATTGAACTGTCTTTTTCTTATTTACTTACAGTTCTTTCATGTTCTGTAACAAGTTCTTTGTTAGATATTGCAAACACCTTCTTTCATTCTGTAGTTTGCCTTTTCTTCCTTTATTTTACATCAATCCTCACTTTAGACTAGTTAAATTTTATGTTTCCTATTCTGATTATCACGTTCTGTGTCCTTTTAAAAAAGCTATTTGTCTATTCCAAGGTCATGAAGATATTCTAAATAGTATCATATATGATATATTCCATATGAATTTTACTTTTTACTTTATGAACACATTTTTAAATAATGTGAGGGTGGGTGAGGATTCATGTTCTCTCCCATGAGGCTAATTGACCTAAAACCATTTCTTTATAAATACATCCCTTTCTCTGTTCTTACCTTCTATTGCTGGAAATCCTTATTTAAAAAAAAAACAAACATGAGTTTAATGCATAAATCCTTTTCTAAAGCATAAAGACCATTATGACTTTTCCTCTTTATTCTACTAGTTTTTGAATGCAGAACATGCTTTGCATTCCTAGAATTTTCATCAAATTGTCATTAATAGTTATTACTCCATTTTGTTGGCTAATTTTTTTAAGACTATGCATTTATGTACATGAAAGAAATCTGTCTTTAATTTTTTTTCCTTATATTGTAAGATGTTGATATTGGGACTATCCTGACTTCAAAAAGCCAGTAGAGAAGTTTTCCCCCTTTTCTACTTTCTAAAATTGTGTGAGAGACTTTAAATGTATGGTGAAGTCTTTTGGTTACGTTTTCTTCATAAAAATGTCTTTAAATGATGAGTTCAATTTCTTTAGTAGATAAATTCAGACTTTTACTTCTTTTTATTAATTTTTGTAATCAGTCCTTTCAGAACTTTGTCCATTTTACATACTTTTCCAATCACTGAAGTAGTTCATAACAACGTCCTGTTAGCAGATTAGAGTCTACAGAATCTGCACTCCTTTTTTATTCCTGATGATGATTATGTGCTTATTCCCCCATCCTTTCCCCTTTATCATGCCAGCTAATAATAAATTATAATTTATTAATTATATCAGTGTTTTCAAAGAACCAACTTTGGTCTTTTTGATTTCCTTTAATTTTCTTTCTTTTCCCTTTCACTATGTCTGCACTTATCTTTATTGTTTCCTTCCTACTAGACTGTGAGGTTTTTTTCCTAAGTCCTTTAAAAATGAGTACTTTGAAGCTGCTGACTATATTACCTTTTCTTACTATGTGTGTGTATCTAAATCAATAAGTATAGAACTTGAGCACATGCATTAGAAAATACAACAAATTCTGATACTATATTTTCATTATCATAGGGTTAAAATATTTTATTTTTATTATGATTTCTTTCTTTAAAACACAAAACACGCCCTACTTTTAATTTCTCCATTATGTTTGCTTGGCTATAGGAAAAGAGAAAGCAAGCAAAAGGGAATATCCAGGAAAGTATTCATTTAGCATATGCTCTACAATATCCGTTCTTCTGAGTTCATTTGCTCAGGGTATATAAAAACTGATGACTCTAATGCAGTAATCTGTCCTAACGAGTCTAATCCCAGTCATCCTTGCCCCAAACACAGTATATTCTGTTATTCTGAAAGTCTTTTATAGCCTTACACTTTTTTAACTGCTGCCCTTGAATAACAGTGAATACAGAGAACCTTACATGCTATGTCTCATTCTATTTTATAGAGTATGCAAAACACAAAATTCAAAATTGTACTTTACTCCTAGTACTCTCTGAAAGGAATCTGACTCACTCCACAGCTTCTGCTAAGGAAGCAGTCCTACCCAGAATGCCATCTCCTGGTCAATTGGTAAACACTTCACCTATGAAACACTCATGCAGAAAAAAAAAAACCCTGCCAAAATGGGAATCCGCTTAAGCAATTAAAGATTTGCTCTCAGGAACTGGATGGAATTAAGAATTACTAACATATTAAGTGAAGACTTAATCTGAATGGATACAATGAAGTAACATACGTTATAGCACAAGCTACATGACATGGTAAATACGATAATTATCATAAAGCATAAATTATGAAGTATCCACTATAAAAAAAAATATGTACAACAACAGATGAACTTTAGTGGCAGGAGAAAAAATAAAGTAGAATTTTAGTGAAACACAATGGAGAACATCTGAATTACATGAATGGTAGAGCACCAACCACAAGATACACAGACTCCTGCTGAATTAATGGGTGCTGTCCTAAGCTGGTTTATCATTCATCTTCAAGACCCATCTAGTCACATTTCCTGTTCTTGAGTATGTTTGCATTTCCATTTCTCTTAGCCCTTATATTTAAAAAACAAAAATCCATATTTTGAAATAGCCTAGTTGCATCTGTTTTTTATTGTGTTATTTTCTTACTTGAATCTCTTTACAACTAAAATATCCCAATTTAAAAATACAGTAAAAATTCTGAGATGAAGTGACTCAGAAAATTTTATTCCTAGCAATTCTTACCTATTTGTTCATATAACATACTACCAGAAGTCAAGCTTTCCCTAAAAACTCAAAAAAAAGTTTGCAATAAAGACTACAAACTAAGAAAGTAATATATAGTGTTAAGATGACTACAAGATTATTAATACTAATCAATTATGCATATACTCCCATTCTTCTCATAACAGTTCAGGAAAAAAAGACATTTTACCCAACCCTGTCCATTGATGTCTAAGAGGATCATGGTCAAAAACCCTCATTTAAGCTTAGCATAATTAAGGTAATTATGCCTCCTAGATCCATGAAGTAGTCCTATCTACCATAGTTTGACTTCCATATTGGTATTACTGGATCAAAGTAAATAACTTGTCACTCACTTGAAAATGTTATAAATATGCTTTTCTAGTTTTTGAGGTATGTTATATAGACTCAAATAATGAATTACAATCATTTCTAATCATATTCCCAATTCATTCACTTTTAAATGGAGTGATATATGTAGTATTTTTTAACTTTAGGTTCATTTCCATAATTTTTTTATAAAGGCAATAAAATCCAAGTAGAAAAGTATCTGTAACTTTAGGCTCCCTATGCCACTTTTATCATTTAATATTGCCTTTCAAGACTATTTTCAATAAATTTCTTCAAAAATGTTACACAATTAAAATGTACTTGTGCAACAAAATTAACAGTATTATTCACAACAGCCAAAATGCAGAACCCATGTGTTCACAATATGTATCATATACATATAACTCAGTCTTAAAAAGAAACAAAATTCTCATATATGCTACATGGATAACCTTGAATATCTTATGTTAAATAAAATAAACCATAAAAAGGACAAGTTATATGATTCCCCTTACACTATGTAGCTAGAATAGGCAAATTCACAGGACAGAAAATAGAAAAGCATTTACCAGTGGTTAAGAAGGGGAGTTTTTATAGGATACTGAGTTTCAGTTTAGGGAAGTAAAAAGTGTCTAGAAAAAAATTTCTACAGATTCACAACTGGGAGTCTATTTTCTACAGATTCACAACTGTGAATCTATTTAATGACATTGAATTGTACACTTATAATGACTAATGTGCTAAATTTTATGTTATAGTTAGCCACAATTAAAACTATTCAAAGAATACCAAACTTTTGCTTTAGGCTGTTTGTTAAAGGATAATATGAAATGGAGTTGGGAAGAGCAGGAAAAGTGGAGTTCTAATAAGTAAATACGCTCATGTGACACCAAAATGTTTAGATCATTGTCAAATGTTGAGAAAATATAAGTCAGACAAAGCCAAATCACAAATAAATTTTTGAGCAATGGAAATTATATTGGCAATACCTTATAGGAGGATACTGGAGTGCTTTAGTCAAGGGGAATAAAATTAATCTGCATTTTATATCTGTGGAAGATAAGAGCAGTAAATAAACCAGTTAAGCGGCATAAATAAATTAAGCATAAATAAGGTCCAAAATGAAAGGGAGGAGGAAGGAAGAGATAGATATACGTAAGACTCAGGAGATAACAATAGAAAGGGATATAGTAGATGGTAAGGGAAAGAGTTAAGCCCAAGATATGTTTTCAGTTCAAAGAATTTAGTTTCATTAACTAAGTCAGAAATGATGAGGTCAGAGAGAATATGGGAAGAAAGGTGATTAAATGCAATTTAGCCTCACCAAATAATTTTAGAATCTTGTCTTTTAAGAAATGATTTTTCTAAGTCATGTAAGAATAACTCTGAAAAAATATATGAGACCTTAAAGAAAAGGATAAATGAGAAGACAGAAGTAGGGAAAATAGCATAATATTTTAAATCTTTTAATTTTAGTGAAAAACACATCTACTACACCTAATTTTTCAGTTGTATAAAAATCAACTTTCACCACTGCTGTAAAAATAATGGGAAGAAATCTGACAGATGCTATGTGTTGTTGAAGAAATTATTATTTTTAACTCAGAGATGGGGAGTTATGAGTTTAACTTATGAGTTAAACTTCTGGTTGCCTTTATTAATTTAATTAATTGTTAGTTCTATGAATATTTTCACAAGTATGATGCTGTCAAAATATTTGATCAATACAAAAGTTTTTTGAAGTTCTTTTCATTCATTTTCCAGATTTTTGTCTTGTCAAGCAGTACATATACACAATAAAATAGACTTTAAAAGCAAATTTTAAATTTGATTTTGACGCCTTGTTATTGTTATGGTTTTGATTGTATACTCCAAGAAAAGTTTGTTGAAGCCTTAACCCCCAGTATTCAGAGTAACCTTATTTGGGTTAAGATGATAGAGATGGGTAGGCCATTAATGCAACTTGTGTCCTTATAAGAGAAAATTTGGACAGAAGCATAGAGGGAAGACACTGATGTACAGATGAAGACAAAGAGTGGAATTATACTGCAGCAAACTAAGGAATACCTATGAGTATCAGAAGAAGAGCAAAGAAAGAACTCTTCCCTAGAGGCTTCAAAGAGACCATGTCTTACCAATACCTTCATGTCAAGACTTTCAGCTTTCAGAATGGTGAAGGAAAAATCCTTCTGTTGTGTGAAATCATCTAATTTGTAGTATTTGTTATGGCAACCCTAGGAAACTAATATACTTGGCTAATATCAATATAAAATATTTAGCCCACTCTTGCCCCTTCAGTGCTTCAGTTTTGCCAGACAGCAAGATTCCCTTATAAAATGTGTCACTGTGTCTGAATATATTAATCTTATCCTTAGGAAAGATTCTCATTTAGCTTTAAAATGTTGGCTCATATAATATACAAGAATATCTAAAGCTTTTCCTGCTTATTTATACAAAAATAAAGGTAACATTGAAATCTAGATCCTGGACACTTCATATGAAAAGAGTCTTAAATGTTGAATTTCTGAAAGATTTATACAGAAAATAAGCCAGGCACGGTGGCACGCACCTTTAATCCCACCAGCTATTTGGGAGGTGGAGGCTAGGAATCACTTGTGTCCACAGGTTCAAGACTACCCCAGGCAACAGAGCAAGACCTAGTCTCAAAATAATAGCCTGGTGTAGTGGCCAACGCCTGTAATCCCTGCTACCTGGGAGGCTGAGGTTAGGGATCACTTGAGTCCAAGAGTTTGGGACTACCCTGGGCAACATTGCAAGACCTAGGCTCCTACACTGTTTTCCACGTGTCTAGGATTGAGTACCAGCTGCTCACAGCTACCACCAGGTCACTTCACATATTTTGTACCGGTTTTCCTTCTCTTTCCTGGTCTTAATTCTACACTTCGGATGTGGTGCATGCTGAGAGAGCACCCAAAAAAAACTACTTGCATTCCAATCCTGCTTCAGGGTCTACTTCTGAGGAAACTCAACTTACGACAAAAATAGTTTCGATTTAAAGTCTCATATATAACTCAAAATGGCTTTGCAACCCAAAATGGCAGTCTTGAGAAAATGTGTAAGATTTTTCTTTATCTTTATAAATAGCACTGACTATACAATATGCAAGTAGTGAACCTGTAACTGATTCTTAAATCCAGCATCACATCTCCTACCATGTTTTTCTCCCCCAAGTTCAGAGAGCAAATTCAAAATTCTTTCTCCATTGTGAAATTGTAGCTTGATGAATACAGGTCAGAAATAGCTAACTATATTGTACATGCACTTAAGTATTTTTTTAGAGGTCACCAAAAAGAAATAATTTCCTTAGACTTTTTCTTTATAAATAAACTAAAAAGATACTGGTATGAAAAGAATTCAAGTAACAGAGGTAGAATTGAACTGCAGTCACTCGCTCCCACACCAACTTCCCTTTCAATATATTTTGTTGTTAAAAGTATTTTTACTTTCCAAACACTTGCTGAGAAAACACTTACCATATTCCATAAGTCTTTTAATATACTTACAACATTACAGTTACCATTTTTCACAAAAATCAGATACTGCAAATTACTGTGGCTTTCTTTTTTTAAGGGAAAAATAATTTTCACTAAAATGCAGCTATTTATAAAATTAGTCTATCTTCACATACCTTTCCTGGTTAATGTTGGTTTTTTGTTTGTTTGTTTGTTTTTTAGAGACTAGGTCTTGCTATGTTGTCCGGGATAGTCCTGAACCCATGGACTCAAGTGAGTGACCCTACCCTCAGTCTTCAAGGTAGCTGGGACTACAGGCGCATACCACCATGCCTGGCTTAAAGTTGATTTTTATCTTCACCTAATGTCAATATTATATCAGGAAAACTGCTGATAAAATTATATCCATTAGACTCCATTTACAATAATAATGACTTAAGTGATTCAAGATAACCTCTTTTCTAAAGACAATAAAATTTTTCTAAAGAAAAATAAAACAGGCCTAAAGAAACTATCTCTGTAACAGGAACATAGACCCAGTAAGATAGACCAAGACAGACCAAGAAAGGGGCTAGGATTGAGGATGTCTAAGCCACTTCCATCCTGGATGGGTGAATTAGAGGGCTAGCTGTTCTACAGCAGTGATCCTCAAATTTTAGCTTACAGAAGAATTGCTTGACCAGCTTGTTAAAACACACCCCTAGAAATTCTGATGTAGTGGATGCAGCTTGCATTTTTAAGAAGCTCCAAGGGGATGGTCTAAGGATCACGCTCAATTGTCCATGTGCTAGACTACAGACTGGAAAAACGAGAGATAAGAAAAGGATAGAAGTGATGTAGGGAAACTTTAAAATTGTCCTTGAAAGCTTTCTGAGGCATCCAGGAGGGGAAATGGGGGGTGGGGGGTGGAGGGAGGAGAAAGTTAAGGAAGAAAACAAAGAGGGAGGAGAGTACAAAGGACTATGGTGGAGGACAATGGTGGCCACTCATAAGGAGAAAAGATCTATATTGTGGGAAAACAAACAATGATGTAAAATAACAGTACCATTTAAAAAGAATGTGGAGAGTACACATAAAGCCAGAGATCTGGGACCTCAACCTTCATTCCTTCTCATTTTTACCTCTCAAAAGGGAGGTCTACTTTTACCAGGGGTCATCTACCAATCTTCAATAAAGAGATAAAATACCACAGCTTCTTAGATTTATTAGAAGAGGTAATACTTCAGTAGAGAAAAGTTTTTTTTAAAAAAAATGGTGCTTTTAGTCCAAGCATGGTAACATATGCCTTTAATCCCAGCCTAAAAAGGGAGACCAAGACTAGGAATCACTTGAGTCTGTGGGCAGCCCGGGGCAGCATCGTGAGACCTAGTCTCAAATAGCTGGGTGTGGTGGTGCATTCCTGTAATCCCAGCTACCTGGAAAGCTGAGGCTGGGGATACCAGAGTCCATGGTACCCCAAGCAACGTGAGTCTGTGGTTTCCCAGGCAACATAGTGAGACCTAGTCTCAAATAAAATAAATAAAATAAAATAAAATAAAATAAAATAAAATAAAATAAAATAAAATAAATAAATGGTGCTTTTATATGGGAAAATAATCAAATTGGATGCCTACGTCACACTATCTACAAGAAATTACTTATGGGTAGTTTAATAACCTAAATGAAAGTAAAACAATAAAGCTTTTATAAGACTAGACAGGAGGTCATCTTCATGACCTTAATAAAAGATTTCTTAAATAATAAAGATACTATTCTAAAATTAAGGTATTTTATCAAAAGATACGATGAGACGAAGAAAAAATAGAAGTCACAGAGTGGAAGAAGATACTTGTAATCCATTTAAAACAAGTGACTAGTATGTAGAATATGTAAATAACTTTCACAATTAGTGGGGGGAAAATAACTAACCCAACAGAAAATGAGTAAGAGAATTGAAACAGATACTTAACAAAAGAGGAGAGCAAGAGCAATATTTATTTTATTTCTTCTTTAAACTTCTAACAATATCGGTAAATGGTTATTGGACTGCTTTCCCCTCCCACCGACGCCCCCTCTGTTCACTCAGACCCCTCTCTCCTTGTTGTTTGTTGATATATGTTAAGTTCATTGGTCTCTTCCTTTTCCATGGCATTGTCTTTTTCTTGGGTGAGGGACTGTGTTCCTGGGATATAGCAAGTCAGGCTAGTAGGTTTTCAGCAGTCTTAACTTTGCCTTGGGCAGCTAGTCCATGCTCATTTGGAGTTTTATCAGTGTTTTCTCATTGTTCACTGTCTTCTCCAATCCGTTCCCTGTGCCATTCAGTAAACAAGTTTCTCAGTGTGGACAGGCATCTGGTGAAGGCCTTTGAGATCATTTTCTCTCCCTCATATTGCAGCTTTGCTGTAAGGCTGATGCCCCAATTTTGTGGCCTTCCTTTCCTGTGGAATGGGGAGGGGCACCATGCTCTCTTGGATTGTGTGTCAGCACTTAGATTTTGGCTCATCCACTCCTTGTGAGGCCACAGGCATGACTATGTGATAGGTCATCACCTTGATCAAATCCAGTATATAATGGCTTTCTCAATATTCCGTCTCACGCGTTCTGCTCAGATGTGTGGGCAGGATCTTTATGTGGTCCCTCACCCATTCTATTCAGTCCCTGTCTATGTTTGTATTATTTGTTCTCTTCTTATTCCTTCTGAGGTTTAAGTGGAGTGAAAGTGAAACAGAAGGGACACCTTTATCATCCCACCCTCTCCGCTGCCCACGCACAGTCTTGGCCCAGTCCCCACCTGGGTCAGTCAGTCAGTCCCCGCTTGGGTCAGTCGGCCACGCTCCACCCTCCCATACACAGGCAGAGAGGTCAAGTGCAGGGCAGGGGCAGTCACCCACAGAAGCTGAGCCCTGCGCTGGGCACAAAATTTTTTTAAAATAAATATTCTAAAAGGTTTCCAATCTTAAAAGTAAACTGCAAATGAGTAACATAAACAGGTACTATTAGCTATAAAATTCCAAAGCTGAAAAAACTCTGACAAGACCAACTGTTGACAACAAGATGAACTCAGGCCACAGTAATTTATAATTTAAAGGAAATTCCTATAAATTTCCTAATTCATAGGAAAATCAGCATTATCTAGTAAAGTTGAAGATATATATATATGTTTCAGACTTCATAAATGTCTTACTCTATACTTATATACCAGGATGTGAAAGAATGAATATTCATAGCAGCACGGTTCATAATGATCAAAAATTTGAAAGATAAATTCTAAAGCCCATTCATAGCTGAAAGATCGAAGTATTGTATTTTAAATAAAATATTTTACATTAAACAAAAAAGATAAATGTAATGAATTGTAAAAAATGTTATGTGAAAAATCATTAACTATAATCAACATAATACCATTTATATGAAGTTTGAAATCAGAAGAAACTAGTTCATACTGTTTCAGATGCCACATGCACAGGCATAAAAAGCAAGAATATTATTACTATAAACTTCAGAATAGTGGTTAGCTATGGGGGATAGAAAATGCTTATACCAGTTGTCAATAACAGTCTTTGAGGTGTTAATAATACTATCTCTTGATGTGCAAAAAGGTTTTATTAAATTTTTGTTTACAACTATTTGTTAAACAATGTACATGAGGGTAATACATTCTTGGGTGACATTTTTACATTTAAAAAGAAAATATTTTTTAAAAAAAGATATTGGCCCTATAATCAAATTAACCTGGTTGAAATTTTGGTATGCAATTTACTGTGACATTTTGAACAATCCATAAAACCTCTTGAAATTGTGTTTCCTCAGTTTTAAAAAGGAGATAATATATATTTTCGTATATTATTGCTTCTAAATAAGATGACATATGTAAAAAGCGTACAACACTTTCTAGATTAATACAAAGAAATATTTCTACATTGAAAGACTATCAAAAAGATTTTAATTGTCTCCAAATTGAATTAAAAATGCAACCAAAACCCTATTTTTGCTAACACAGAAAAGTCTAAAAAGCCACTTGTTTTATCAACATACTAGTGCTGGGTCTTCTACAAGACCATGTATAGCATGTATACTTAATAAGAGTAATATTATTTCTAGAGGGACAAAAATTGGCTTGTATCAGTGAAAAAAAAATGTTATTAAAATGGTTTGTGGCTTTCCAAAGCTCAACCTTACCAACAAATTCATGCTCAGTATTCAATTTCTCTCATTTGGGAGAAATTAAATCAATTTTTTTTTTCTGAGACTAGGTTTTTTTGCTAGACTAGACTATTTTTGCCTGTGGAACCACAGGCTCTCGTTGCCCGGGATACCACAAACTCAGGCAATCCCCAGCCTCAGCTTCCCAGGTAGCTGGGATTACAGATGCGCGCCACCACACCCAGCTATTTTTTTGGGGACTAGTTCTCACTACGGGCCCCAGGTGGGACTCGATCCGCGATCCCTAGTTCAGGCCGCTTCAAAGGCTGAAGCTTACAGGCACGAGGGACCGTGCCCGGCCGAAATTAAATCAAATTTTAATTTTTCTACAGAGATAGTAAGAGTGACCCGGGCATGGTGGCTCGTGCCTGTAAGCTTCAGCCTACGAAACGGCTGGGGCTAGGGGTTGCAGTTCGAGTCCCACTCAGAGCGACACAGCGAGACCTAGTCCCCCAAAATAGCCGGCAGTGGTAGCGTGCGCCTGTAATCCTAGCTACCTGGGAAGCTGAGGCTGGGGATTGCCTGAGTCCGTGGTACCTCTGGCAACATGAGCCTGTGGGTTCATGGGCAAAAATAGTGAGACCTGGTCTCAAAAAAACAAAAAACAAACAAATAAACCAAAAAAAAAAAGATAGTAAGGGGGGGGG
>PVHY01010926.1:0-28673 GCA_004024945.1 Uropsilus gracilis
TCCAGTCTTCCAAAGCCCCTGTTACTCAGCAAAGCTCAACTCAGAAGGGGTGGAAGATAAACCCTATCGATGCTAACAGCTATCGCCCCTTGAAATCTTGCCACTCCCAGGACATGTGTGCATCAGATCTGCTTTGGTGTGACCCTCCTTGAGCTTCCAGGCTGCCTCCGTGTCTCCAAGACGATGGGATTGTGGGTTTATTCTTTCATAGGACTTGAAGTGAAGGGCCTTGAATCCCTACCCACTTCAGGTGATGTTCTTGGGTGCCTCCCCTCCCAGTACCCTGGGACAGTGGGTTTGCACTGGCTGCTCTGGTCTCTGGGTCTTGCTTCTGCTTGAAACCTCCCCACACCCCTTCTCTCTGTTCTCCAGGGGGATGAAGGCCTGAGACCCAGCCAAGGGCAAACTCCTCTCAACCCTCTTCCTTTCCTTCTTGCCTCACTCTATGGGATCCTAGACTGTGAAGGGCCAGAGATAAGTAAATGGTGCTGAGGCACAGTCAATACTGGGGAATGTTCCTGAACCCAGCTGGAAGAAGCTCATGGCTTCCTATGTGCCCACATTAGTAGTAGGAGGGGGCCCATCATGCCCGTGGCTTTTATCCTCTCAGACCTTGGTGAGGCTGCTCCCCTTGGACAGATGCAGACACCCCAGATGTGGCCTATCTGATACCAGATTTCCAAGGCTGACTTTTGGGGTCACCAGACTAAGGAGCCAGGTAGGGAGGCACAAAGGATGTGGAAACTGATTCTTGAGTCAGACCTGTAATCTCTGCTAGGGTGAAACTCTGGTCATTTCATCTGAAAGCTTGAGGTGAGACAAACTCACCAAAAGGCACAGCTTCTGCAGTGCACACACCCTGCCCTCTTTCTCTCTGCCTCAGAGATGAGGCTGTAGTCTTTCTATTTGCAGATATCTGACTCTTTCACTCTCTAGGCACCTTTTCCTTCCTGGTCTACCCACAGCCCTCCTGTCCCCTTCAGTGTCACACCATAGACATCCAATACCTGTCCTCACCCCCAGGCCAGGCTCTGGCACCATCATCAGTGGCCTCAGGTGGACTTCTTCCAAGGTGGTGGCATAAAAGCCAACCCAATTGGCAAAAGCAAAAACACCACGTTGGTGTAGACCTGGACACCCCAAGGCTGGCCTTAAGACAGGTGAGATGTTATTGAGGACCTCAATCATGAGCCTGGCCAGTTCTCCTGCCCACCCAGGGGTCCAGGGTAGCTCCCAAGGCTCCCAGCCATGTTCACCCTTCTGAGTCTTTTATTGAAACTCACACTGTATATATATTTCATTTTCATATTAGGTGATATTTTATCGTTATTGTGATTTGAAATACAAATTTCATATACAAATATGAATTATCTATGTGTGTATATGAAATTCATATTTGAAAGATAAAGAAGGAAAGAAACACTTTAAAACAGAGATCTGTCTTCCTCCGCCTCCTATTCTGCCCTCCCAGTTCATCTTTTTATTTGTTTATTTATTTTTGAGACTAGGTCTCGCTAGACCATGGAACTGCAGGCTCACATTGCCCAGGGTACCACAGACTCAAGCAATCCCCAGCCTCATCTTCCCAGGTAGCTGGGATTACAGGTACGCACCACCATTGCCCAGCAATTTTTGGGGGACTAGGTCTCGCTACGTGCCCCCAGCAGGACTAGAACCACGATCCCTGGCCCCAACCATGGCTTCCTAGGCTGCTGCCTACAGGCATGTGCCACCATGCCTGGTCCCAGCTCATCTTTTTATACCAGAGAATTTCTAAGAGATCAGAGGGGAAGCTTTAAAAAGTTTAGTGGTATGTTTTTGAGAACCAAATAGTCAGTGGAGGGCAGTGAAAATCTAAAAGGACCTTTCCTGAATCCAGTAATTCTACTTGTATGAATTTAGCTTGGCTTATGGCACGTAGGCCACTCATGACAGACTTACGTGGAATTGCATGTGCACACGTGTGGATGCATTCACATGGGCCGCATGCTCATGTGCAGAGTTGTATCATGCACAGAATAGTGTAACTGGAAAGTGCGGTGTACAGGAAAGGTGTACACCCCATGGAGGCTCCCTCTGTGGCATTAACGCTTCTTGAATTTTGTAGTTTGTCTATATTTGCCTATTCCAAAGTAATACTAATTTGCCCTTTAAAGCACTTCAGTGTAGTGAGAATATGAATAAGCAAATAACTGCAGCACCTGAACAGGGTGGGAAAGGGCACACAACCATGACCAGAGCATTTGATCTGACCTGAATGTTTCCCTTCCTTCCCACAGTGCTACATCCACACTTGTCTCCCTGCCTCACCTGCATGAATGATAGTCGCAACTGCAGGGCTATGTTCTTTGGCTTTATGTCCCTGTGGAACAGAGATGCTGGCACAGAGTGAGTTGCTGAGTGAATGAATGCCTGAATAAACTCTGCAGTGAATGTGCTAGCTGGAGAAATGAAGCCAGAATCCCTGGTCTCTAGAAACATCTGGTCCACTAGTGGAACAAGAGTCAAACGTGTCACATTCATACATCATATTACATGCCACATAGGACAGTGACCCTGTGATCCTGGAGATCTGGGGAAAGGAGAAGCAAGATCTCCCAGAACAGAACAAAGTGATTCCAATCATGAGAGTGGGGATGGGGGAGTCAGGTCTCTGAAAAAGGAGTCAGGGAAGAGCTGTTCCAGGTGGGCTAAGAGTGGTGGCTGCACACTGTATCATGCAGGTGTGGTGAGGTGGGGCCAGCCAGGTGTGGCCAAAATGGTCGAGCCCTGCTCACCTGACCTACTTCCTCATGTGCCAGCTGGGAGGCACTTCAAACATGGCATCTATTATTTGATCTCAGAGCTGTGCCAGGGCACCTGGATGGCTTCTGGGTCTCACCAACCACTTATCTGGACCAGCATCCCGAGAGGGAGCTGGGGAGCCAGCCTGTCCCCTCTTCTGTTCTCCATCCCTGTGGGAATGGGGCTTTGGTTCTTTTCAGAAGCTTTAGTCCTAGAACCTGAAAACATGTGAACAACCCTTCATGTACTTACTCTACAGACTGGCCTACCTGCTCACAATGGTTATTAACTTGCCTATTCATTTCATATTAACCAGGCTGAACCATGCCAAATCTTCGGACTAAGAGGAGCTGTCATAAGCAGCCAATCTTCCAACCAAGGGAGATCATTATAACCCATCATTTATATTTGAATCTCCCAACTGGGAGATTATTATAGTCTGCCATTGTATAACAACCCATTGCCAAATTCAGACACTTAAGACAATAACCCAGGATTTCATGATCTCTTGTTTTGGTGAGTTGACTGGGTCTAGCTGGCTGGCTCTTCTGCTCTTGGGTGGGGGGGGGGGTCTCTCCTGCAGGAGCATTTGGACAAATGCCAGGACTGGGGTGATCTGAAGACTCTCCCACAGTGCTGGACTAGGGGGGCTTCAGCATTTCATGCTCCAGCAGAGTTAGCCAGACATCTCACATGGTAATGGAGATCTCAAAAATGAGCCTTCCCAGAAAGGGAAAGTAGAAGCCGCCATTCCTCTTAAAGGCTGAGGCTAGCATTGGCCAGGAATCCCTCTGCCACATTCTACCGGGCAGTGTGCAGAGGCCAGCCCAGACTCAGGTGGGAAGGTCTCTTTCAAGGCTGGAATGCCAGGAATCCATGGGAATCCTCTGTGGACAACAGGTGATGCAGTCTGAGGAGTATTAGAGGGGCAGTAAGGCACAAAGAGAGAAGGGGCAGTGGCAGTGGCAGGGCCTGGGCTCAGGTCCTCTGTGCTGGGCTGAGGAGACCCTGCTGCCAGCCCTGTTCTCCCTGGCAGAGAGGAGCCATGCCCAGGCAGCTCTCCCAGCAGCTTCTGGGCTGTCCCACTCCGTGTCCCAAAACACTTGGTACTTACCATGTCAAGAACTGAAATCTGACTTCCTCTCTCCTCCTTTCACTCTCTTTGCTTTGCCTGGGAACACCCAGGCCTCGAGATGATCCAGGGGACTTAGAGGTGATTTTCGGGCCTCTGTTGTGCTAGAGCAGAAAAACCAAGTGTGATGTCTGCAAGTGCTCTTGTTCATGAGGAAAAGGAAGGTGGTAACGTGCTTAGCTCGAGATCATCTCCTGATGAGCAAAATGGGTGCATTATGTGGAAGCTTTTAGATATGTGAAATTCTAGAGAGAGGCCAGGCACTGGTATGTAGGGAAGAAAGGATTGGTTCAGAAGTGGGCATGTGATTTCAGCCTAGACCAGTCAGAGCCCTCCAAGCCTTTTGTGTTGGTGCTCTCAGGAAAAACAGATTCTCAGCACTTGGACTGCAAAGATCAGGCTGGTTTCACATGTGGTAAGAACCCAACTGGGAGATCCACAGAGCAAGAAAGAGAAAGTTATGTTGCTGTCTCTCTCACCTCCTGTTCCAACACTGCCAGGAGGCAATGTTATCTTTTTTGTATCCTGAATAGCCTGATCAATTCAGTACCAACCAACTGACCCTTTTCTCCATATTTTTACCACTCCATGACTCCCTTTACGACTCAGCTTAAATTCTCCTCTTCCAAGAAGCCTGCTTCCCCTGCCGGCATGTGATACCTGTAATTCAGATGACCTTCCCTTGGACTATCTGTCAGACTATAAAGGTTTGGGGCAGAAGTGTTCCTGGAACTTTCCTGGCCTCCCAAGGAGCCCGGGGGTTTCTAGAAGACCTTCCTGCATTTTTAGAGCTGTGAGTGCCTGCTGGGTGCCCCCGTGGGATGAGGTGGGTGAGTGGCTGAGGACAGAGGTGCCTGAATGAGGTCATGAGGGCAGGTGTGGGTGTGTGCATGTGAGGGCAGAGGTGAGATGTTGTGGTGAATAAGTACATGAGTGAGGGGCAAGAAGACAGGCTCCCAGCTGGCAAGGCCATATAGAGGACAAGTCCCCATAGTAGAGCAGCAGTCAGGAGCCCAGGCTTGTATGTAGCACTGGACCCAGGGTGGCCCTGCCTGGAGTGACTGGGGGCTCACAGCTGGTCTCAGACTGGAGCTTCCTTCCCTTCCTGCCATCCCTTTGTCTCTTCAGCCACAGAAGCCCAAACAGTTCCCTTCTGCCTCCCTGGCTCCCAGTATGGGCCCGGCAAGCTGCTAGATTTAGTGTGGTTAGTGCAGAAAGAATGAATGAATGCTTGGATTCAGGTGATGGCCCCCCTCCTCCAAGCAGCCCAGGAGGGCTCGGGCTGTCTTCCTCTGCTGTGGCGGGGCCAGATGGTTTTTGGACACCATTTCTGGAACTCTCACTGCTGCCCTGGCTCTTTATATTGTCAGGTGTCCCTCGCTGAGTCACAATCCTCTCCGTACCTGGAACCTCTTTGGGTCTCAACTTGAACTCGACTTCCCAGGAACACACACTCACTCACACCCTGGGGAGCTGCCCTATTGAGGCCCCCAGGAACCATCCTGGCATTTATGCAAGCACTCACAGAGTGTTATCACTGCCAGGTATAAGGTACTGTATTATATTTGCATTCCTGTGATTAGGACCATATCAGATTCCACTTTTGTTTTACCCCTACAGCCTGGTTTCCATTTGCTCATTTATTCAACAGCTATTTATCAAGTACTGTTCAAGATGCAAGGAGGTATGTTGGTGAACAGGTGAGAACAGAGCTCTGCTCTCTCAGAGCTCCCACCTGAGTCGGGGAGGGACCCCAATGGGTGAGCAGATGCTTGAAGAAGATCACTTGCTGATGGTAAGTGCTCTCAGGAAAATGCAAGACGGCAGAGCTGCTGAGGGAGCTGGAGGGGCCAGGGGATGCTGCCTCCTCCAGGAGGTAATGTTTGAGCTGGGACAAAGTAACCATCTGGGGAGAATATGCTAAGCACACGGGAGAGCTGCAGAGAAGGTTCTGTGCCCACTCTCCAGGTTCAAGCAGCAGAATGAAAACTGATGGAGAGCACTTATGGAGGAGATGAGGTCAGAGAGGCAGTAGGCGCCCTGTTGGTATGGAATAGCAGCCAGCTAAAAGGATCTAGGTTTTATCCCATAGCAATGAGAAGGTCCAGACTCCTATTTAAAGGCTTGAGAGAGTTCTCTGGCTGTCATGGTGGGCGGGAAGGTAGGGGTTAAGAGGGAGGTGGGGAGGCTTTACTAATCACATGGGGGAGACTATGACTACACATGGAGGAGGGAGTGGCTATACTAACCTGGGGTGACAGGACTGGGTGATGACTCTCATCATCTGGGAAGAGGTTGGGGTCATTGAGGATACAATCTAGTCTTTGAGAGACCAGGTATATATACTGGTGCCAGTGATCAGATAGGAAATACCAGTTGGGGTGGGGACAGAAATCAAAAGTTTGTTTGTTTATTTTGAAATGCCTGTAGCTATTCAAGTGCTGCTGACAAGCAGAGAGGAACTTGTGCTCAGGGGAGAGGTCATTGTTGAAGATGTGAGTGTAGGAGGCATCTGCATAGGGTGGGTTTAAAGCCTCAATGAGATCATCAAAGCAGGGGGTCCAGAGAATAGTAGGAGGCCTGTAACCTGACCTGACATATGGCACCATTTAAGTTGACTGAACCAGCATAGAATGGACAGAGAGACATAAGGAAAGGGGAGAGTTGTATCTGCTGAAGCCAGGAGAAGTGAACATTTTCCTTCTCCGTCTCTTCTTCCTCCTCCCCCTCTTCCTCCTTCGTTCCCCTTCCCCTTCCTCTTCCCCCCTCCTTCCTCTTCCTTTTTCTTTTTTGCATTTTTATTTTAATTAAAGTAATATTGGACTATAGCATTTCACAGATTTCAGGTGTATAGCATATAATTCCATATCTGTATATGTTACACTATGATCCCCACCAAAAGTCTAGTTTCCATCCATCACCTTACAGTTGGCTCCCCTCTATCTCATCTGCCCACCCCCGTGACTGCCTCCAACAGCATGAAATTGCTGATGGCCTTGACAAAGGCACTTTCTGAGGATGGTGACAATGGCAGTCCAACCAAAAGGTGTGGAGAGAATGGGGGCCCGCAGCAGAGAGAGTTTCTTAAAGAGATTGTAGAAGTTGACGAAGCGCAAACAATCAAAAAAGTAGGGAGGGGAGTTGTGTTTTGATTGTTTTATTTTGATTTTTTTTAAACAGTGGGAATTAGAGCATTGATATATGTTGATGGGGAAGATCCTACATAGAGAGGGAAGATTGTGATGGAGAAGAAAATAAGACAATGTCATGAGCAAAGATATTGGGATGACAAGAGAAATAGGATCCAGAGCTTAAAAGAGTAGGTGGATTCAGATGTGAGTAGGTGTATGGTTTTGGTGATGTGAGGATGCAGAGAATCCTTGTGTACTTTCTGTTGCTTTAGTGTAATATGAGACAAAATGACTAACAGGGAGAAAGATGGATGTGGAGTCATGAGGTCAAGGACAGAAAGGGAGAACACCACCTTGGGTGCATGTATGTGTTGGTAGTGGAGTGGGGCTGGCAGCAGAGCATGTTCCAAGGTTGCATTCATCACCCAGGTGCAGAGACACAGAGACTCAGGCTCCAGGCCTGGGCTTCCCTGCTTTCTGGATCCAGAGCACCAACACTTCTGCTGAGTATAATCCCTGCAGATTATACTCACCAACAGAGACATCTGTCCCTCCACCGCCAGGAGCAGCATGTTCCAGAAACATTGACTCTTCCAGCGGTTGGGGGAGCCCCCTGGGGGTGGGATACAGGGGTGCAATCATTAATGAACTGCCCTGTGCTGCTTTCCCAACCCTCTTCACACACCCCTGCAGCACAGAGTAACCACACCCAGGGGTTGGACCCAGGAAGTCCAAAGATAGCACAACAGCGCTGGACTGGGTCTTGGCCCTGAATGTTTGGAAGACAAACAGGCTGCCCCAGGTCCTGCCCAGTCACAAAGAGCTTCTCAGCAGTTTTATTGGGGTACATGTATTTGTGTCTCTTCCATCATTGTCAGGCACCCACTTGTCTCCAGAGAAAGGGCCTCTTCTTCCCTCACTTAGTCATCCATCCCTGACAAATAGCTTTCTCACCCACCCTGAATCAGAAAGATGCTTCGTAAATTCTTGGTGAATGAATGAATGAGTGGCCACATCAAGGAAACCACCTGTCCAAGGGAAGAATACCCTCACCTACCTGAGTAGACAGATCCTTCCTCCTCCCTGTCACACAGCCAGGATGATGGGGTTCAGCAGAGCTGGAGGTCTCTAGGCTCAGAGGAAGTTCTTCCCAAGGAGGTAAGGCAGACAGAATCCTCAGGGGCTGACGAAAGAAAAGTTGTTTCTTTCCCTCAGTCTAGTACAATGGGGCCTGGTGTCCATTTGGTTCTGGACACCAGCTTGACCACCTTCTCTCATGGCCTCCTGGCCTTTGACCAAGAGCCCATCCAGCAGAGCAGCCACTTCAGTGACTACCAGGGCCAGAGGGCTGTCACTCAGGGATTGTGCTGTTTCTAGCAGTTTATGGTTCAAGCTGAAAGGGATGCTAAGGAAGACCTGCCTCTGGAGGTCCAGGCCTGAAGGGGCATGGGCTGTTATGCCCATCATACTGACCCACTCCCTTTCTCTGTTGCCTCAGGATCATGTGAATGCCCTTGTCAGCTAGACAAGGAATGGAAACACCAGTTGGTTTTCTGGAAGAGTCTGAGAGGACAACCTATGAATACTCGCTAAGCCATCCTGAAGGTGTTCTCTGACCTGCAGTCAAGGAGCATGAGGAAAGCCAGTGGGCAGAGGGCCTGGGAACAGTGCAGAGGAGGGGTGCCCACACCTGGCTCCAGGCTCCTGCTGAGGCCAACAGAGCCTGGCCAGGTGGTGTCAGGCCCAGTTGCTGACCAGAAAGAGGCCCTGAGTCCTGGGGATACTTGAGAGGCCCAGGAGGCAGGCAGGAGATACCTTCTCACAAGGGTGACCCCATCCCAGAAGGGAGGGCTGGGAGAGGAGCATCCCTGCCTAGCTGGACCCAGATTCAAGGAAATATCACCTGTAAGGAGGCCTTGAGGGGATCTTCCTGGAGAACCCAGAGGTGAAATGGGTGAAACTGGTGACCCCTTAGAATTGTATTGGTGTTCTGAGGTCTTCTCCACAGCAAAACACAAAGGAGCTTAAACAACAGGGATTTATTTCCTCACAGTTCTGGAGGCTGGAAATCCCGGGCAAGGTCTAGGCAGGGTAGGCATCTCCTGAGGCCAGCAGCTGATTTCTCACTGTGCCCTTATTAGGTCCTTCCTGTAACTCCCTCTTATGAGGCACTAGTCAGATTGGACTGGGGCCCACCTATGTGACATCCTGTAACCTCAATCACCTCTATCTCCAAATACAATCACATTTTCAGGTTTAAATCTTCAACACATTAATTTGTGGGGGGTGGGCATAGTTCAGTTCCTAACAATGACTCTAAGAAAGTTACTGCACATTGCAGGATGATTAACCACTGCACCCAAACGACATACCAGTTACACACACACGCCGACACACACATATATGCACACACAGTAGCCTGCTACTCATCCAATATGGTGGTTCCCTTTGGCTCACCTGATGTCCCCCAAGAATGCTGGAGAAGGACAGGTATTATTATTAACAGGTGAGGTACAGGCCAGGCACGGTGGCTCATGCCTATAAGCTTCAGCCTATGAAGCGGCCGGGGCTAGGGATTGCGGTTCGAGTTCTACCTGGGGCTGTAGCGAGACCTAGTTCCAAAAAATAGCTGAGCGTAGTGGTGCGGGCCTTTAATCCCAGCTACCTGGGAAGCTGAGGCTGGGGATTGCTTGAGTCTGTGGTACCCCAGGCAACGAGAACCTGTGTTCCATGGGCAAAAATAGCGAGACCTAGTCTAAAAAAAAGCAAAAACAGGTGAGGTACAGCAAATAGTCCAGGACACACAGAAAAGTCCAGCCCTGGTCTCTCAGGCTGCCATGGTGTCCTGAGCCTCCCTGCCTACTGCTCCAGGCTTCTTGCAGACTGTGTCTAAGTATCTCACATAGCTGGGCTGTAGCAGCCCCAGCAGTCAGGTATGGTGGAAGAGGAAACTGAGGCAGTGACCTGCTCCCCAGAGATGAAGTGACTCAAGAGGCCTGGAAGTTTGCTGGTTGATAGTTGACGCAGTGTGTTATCTCCCTGACTCACTTGGTGTTCGGGCTCCAACAAACTCAACAATTTGCCCAAGGTCTGACAGATCCCTGCACCCCAAGGGCAAGGCTCCACCCTTGCTGGCCCCCAACCTCCTGGGGGACCTATGCAGGCATGTGTCCTGGGGATCACCCTAACAGCCTCTGTTCCTGGTCTCTGGGGGAGGGGGATCTGCCCCTCCCATGTGAGAAAGCTCTGTGCCCCCTGGGTTTCACTGGGGTCTCTGAACTTGGGGGTAGAGGAGCTCATCTCCCCACAGTCTCCTGTGCAGGGATGAGGAGGAAGGACTATGGCTGACAATGTGGGTGTGAAAGGCTACCAGGGGCTAGAACACCCAGTCTCCAGGACACCAGTCAGTTTCTCATGGAGGCCATGGAAGTTCTTTGGGTTCAAGGTCCCACCTAGTGGGAGAGGCTTCCATCTGCTGACTGAGGTCTTGTTGGGGGGTTCCTCTAAGAAAGCTTTACCTGGAAGCTTCCAAGGAGCCCAAGCTCACCAGTACCTGCCTCAAGGCCAGGCAGCAGGGAAGCTAGAAGACAGGTCCTTCCTTAAGCTGGCTGTGGCAGGTGTGGGGTCCCAGGCTGGGGCTATGGCAGGTGGAAGATCCTTGGTGTGAGTGGGGTGGGTGCGGACATGATCTGGAGATTGGTCATGTTAATGGTCAGCCTCTTCCAGCTGAATCACTACTTACTTGACTAGGGGCCCGAGCATTTTCTTGTCTGCAATGCAGGACCTAAGCATGCCAACTGAGACCACCCCTGTCAGACCATGGTGCCCTGGGAGGCTCTGTGACCACAGGGGCACCACCCCACAGCAGCCAGGAGTGTGGTCACCTTAGGATATCTTCTCCCAATCTACCCCTATCCCCTGCTCTGTTCAAGCCTTCTGCCAGCTGGATGGGTCCCTCAGGACCACTGAGTCCAGTTCTCCCATAGAGTATGGAGAGTGGAAAATAAGATGATTCACTTACTCTGTCAGAACCTAGGGCTCATGGGCTTTCTGTTGAGTGCTGCTGCTCCCTGCCACCACCCCCCCCAGTCAACCACAGCCGGGAGGTACATGTTAAATGAATAAATGAATTCAAGTTCCCAGGTGGTTCATGCCTCTCCCCCCACACCCACCCTAGCAGGTGCCATAGTCAAGGACATGAGATTCAGTTCATCACTGCAGGTGAGCAGGAGACACCCTGTGGGTTTGAGGAGGCAAGAGTGCAGGTAGGTAGGAGGTTGGAGGTTGGGGGTAGGGGTGTTTTCCTGGGTGTCCCAGGTGGTTGCTGCATACAGGGGTTTTTCTGGAGATAAAGATGTGTGGGTCCTGTGAGCCCTGGGGCAAGTCATTTAAACCGAGGGATTTCCTTCAGACCAAACCCTTAGGAGCTCTGGGCTCTGAGGTGGCGCAGCAGTGAAAGGCACTGACTGGGCCTGGCAGGATTCCAACCAGAGGGTGTGGGAATATGGCCCTCAGTCCCCGGGGCCATGTGAGCAGCTGCGTGTGTGGCAGGGAGCAACCCAGGGCTGAGCAGCCCAGGGGTAAACAGCAGGGCAACCTCTATGGACAAGGGTGGCCAGCACCCCGCACAGTCCCTCTTTGAGCACCAGGCCTCCCCCTCTGCCTGAGGGTGAGGGGTGTCTCAGAAATTCCCATGAAGGGACTGATGCCTTTCAGGGATAGTCATCAAAGTGTAGTAAGAGCTGGTAAAGATGGTTGGGGAGCCCTGCACCCCCCCACCACTCCTTTCACTCCTTCATCTCTTTGAGAGAAGGTTTCATAGTTGGCACACCACTATGAATGTGGGGATGAGGGTCATGCAGGTGGGTGCTCACCTAAGGTCCCTGAAAGCACTTGCCCTTGGTGGGTGGTGGGTGGTGGGTGGTGGGTGGTGGCGCCTGCAGCAAATAGGCTTGTTCTGCTGGAAATTCTTGGTCTGGCAGATGCTGTAGAGCCCGAGGCTCAGCAGGAAACCTGCCTTTCTTGTCCAAGTTCCCCACCCTGGTCAGGCCCCCTGGTGAGGGCAGGACACTCTCACTGGTTCTCACACAGAGCCCTCTTGGGTTGGGTCCCCAGCAAACAAAAGCTTGGCCCCTGGTCCCTTTCATTTTTTTTCTGGTGCAAGAGAAAGTGGCAAACCGTCACGGCTTCCAGTTCCAGCTCTGGCCCTTCCTGACAGGCCTGAGGCCAAGTCATTTATTATCTCTGAACTTGATTTCCTCAGTTGTAAAAGCAGGATGGCGGTTGTGAGAATTACTTGAGAAGTTGCAGGTGAAGACACCTGGCCTATCACGAGGTTCACCTGGTCCCCACAGTCCCAAGCTCTGAGGTTGTCTGTGTACCTTACCTGACCCGACCAGTTGCCTTCCTCCCCCAGAATGAGGCCTGGGCTTTTCTGTTTTCCCCCACCAGCTGCTCTACCATCTCCTGGGAGCCTGCTGGGTTCAGTCCCTCTCCTGGCCTCCTGCTGCAGTTGGACCCAGCTGAGGGCTACCCAGTCTCCTCTCCTTCCTGCTTCCGCAAGTTCCTTGCCTGCTTCTTGAACCAGCCTCTTCAGGGCACCCCTTGCTCCTTGAGGTGGCAGCTGTCTGCTGGCGAGGAGTGTTCCGTGTGTCAGCAAGACAGGGGCCTTAGAAGTGAACTCCATCCACTCCTGCACAGGAAATCTCGCTGACTGTGCAGCTCTTCCGTACCAGGACTTCCATACCTGGCTGGTCAGTCTGCCCACAGTGCCCTGCCCTCCAAGGTCTTGGCATCCTGTCTCCCCAAGGGATTCAGGACTGTCACCACACTGTCATAACAAGGGCCTCCCATGTGCTGATCACTGAGAGTTTCATATTTAAGATCTTTAATTCTCCCCTCAACATTGTCAGATGGGTGTTATTAATTCCACTTACAGAGGAGAAATCTGAGGTTTTCTCTGAGGTTCAGAGAGATCAAGTGACTTTCCTGAAGCTACTCAGTAGCTAGTACTAGTGGCCTATTGAGGGTATGACCCTAAAGTCTACATACTTTCCATTAAAGAGAGGTTCTTCAGGAAGGGGACACAGAAGGAGAGGGTGACAACAGGGATATGTCAGAGGAAGCTTTCACTGGAATTTCCTTGGGGCCTGGCCACACTGTCTACATGGCTAGCAGTACCTCTCAGCTTGCAGAGTGATCTCAAAATCCCCTCTTGTCTTTGGGGTTTTAGCCTGTGAGGCCTAATTTACCTCCATAGCAGCAGGCCATCAGGAAAACACCCAGCCTTGACTGAGTGCTCATGGTGGTAGGCCACTCCTGGTGAGCCACATTCTGCCAGCCTGTCCACCTGTCTGTCCCTTCCTCACCCCCAACCCTGCTGCTCCTGGATCTGCTTGGTGCACAGGGGTTGAGGATGGGGTGAGAGGCATGCTGGTGAGATGACAGCTGCCTGCCAGGCTCGGGACATGTCCAGAGCACATGCTTCTTACTGGAGTTTGCAAACAGAGCCAGGGTCATGTGGTGGCAGTGCTGACTAGAGTGAACGAGAATGACAACCTCAGTTTCCTTACCTGTAAAGTGGGTTAAGGATGAAGTACTGGGAATGGGGAACTTAGATTGTTCTTGGCACTGAGGGTATGTTGCTACATGCTGGTGGTGGCTATCAATACCAGGTCAGGACAGTCTGGGTGGGTGGACCTACCTGGGAGTGTAGGAAATTTCTGGACTTCATTGCTGCTCTGCACTGAGAGTTCATAGGCAGGGAGCTGAGATTGTGAACCATTTATTGGTGCAGGGAACTGTACCTCCTACCCGCTGAGAGCAGGTAAGCCCACGGTGGGACAGACTATTGCAGGGGTGACTGAGGCAGAGGAGAGTCAGTGGAATCAACCCTAGACCTAGTTGCAGCTGTAGCACCCCCACACCTGCAGGGACCCTGTACCTCCTCCTTCCCCTCCGCAGCCCCTCTGTTTTTGAACTATTTTTTTTTATTATATATATTTATCTTACATTGTTATGTACCCCAAAATTCTCCCACCACCACACCACTTGTGTCTCATTATGGTGATCTCTTGTGCCCTCTGCTTTTTTTACATCCTCAGCTGAAGGTCCCAGAGAGCAAGAGCACTGCTTCGAGGCCATAAAAGAGGCTCCGCTCTGTGGTCTTTCTGGAAGGCCAGCTCACTGCTCACTGCTAGGCCAGAGTGGAAGCATGCAAGGCAACCCCAGGTTGGTCTGCATGGAGGGTTCTGAATGCTAGGATGAGGAAGAGGCTGCACTTTTGCAGCAGGGCCAAGGGGATGGGAGAGGAGACCAGAAAGCTGCCAGCAGCTCTGGGTAAAGAATGGGCTGGGCTTGGGTAGGAGGGCTTCCCCACTGTAGGGCTGCCAGACTGATGATGGCTGCGTCTGGAGCTCACCTGCACAGAGGTCAATCCTGAGCCTCCGGCAGGAAGACTCAACTGGTCTGACTGGATTTCTGTATCTCCCAGGCTTGGGATGGGGAGCAGGGAAGAGGGCTTGGGGCAAGCTGGAGGACATTTCCAGGGGTTCTGGCTAACTGCAGAAACCTTTGTGTGCATGAAAAAAAAAAAAAAACAAAAACTGTAAAGCTGGTCAGAAGAGGATTTGCAATTTGGTTGCAGATGGAACAGAGGCAAGGACCTGCAAGGTTTCTAGCTAGTGGACTGGACCCAGAGGTGGCCAGGCGTTCCCACCCACAAGTCCCCGCGGCTTTGCCCGTCACAGCATGGCTGCAAATTATATGTTGTGAGAACGGTCCGGATGATGAAGTCACTGCAGTCTTAATCCTATTTATTTCAATGACAGCTTTGGCAGAGCAGTAAATCTTGCTGCCAACCATGTCTCTTGTGGCCAGTTCCCTGGAGGAGTTATCATCAGACGTGACTACAGGGAGGGGTCCTGGTGAGAACCTCAATTTGCCATTCATCACCCTTTTTCCTTCAAATGCAAACTTCTTCCTGGAAAGCCTGCCATGCGGCAGGATGTATTTTTCAAAGATGGCCTCCACCATGTATCTTACCTTATAAATACTTCTTGATACCCGTTCCTCCCTCCCCCTACCAGGCAGGACTTTATGACACCTCGGTGGGCAGAAATCACTACTGAATGGAAATACTAGGGACTTTCGAAAGGTAGCTCAGAAAAATGCCGTCCATCTTTCCTCTATCCTGTTGTCTTGGGCCTTGCACTCTTGGAATCCAGCTGCCATGTTGTGAGAAAGCCCAATCACTCAGAAAGATCACCATCAGATATTCTGGCCCTCGGCTCCCTCGGCCCTGATCACCAGCAACGACTGCCAGCCATATGAGTGAGGAGAACCTTGTGCTGACTCCAGGTGCAGCCAGTGTCTGGCTATAACTGTATGAAGGACCCTAAATGAGAAGCACCCAGCCAAGCCCGAGAAGTATGAGGGGTTAAATGATAAGTGGGAATGCTGTGTTAAGCCTAAGACTTGGGGTGATTGGTTACATGGCTAAACATCATCAGAACTGCTTGGATGATAGTAGAATAACCTTTGCCTCTGAACTTTTGTTATTAAAAAAAAAGAAACTGCTCCCTTCTCACTCCAAATTTCCTTCTCCAATCTTGAAACTATAATTTCTGGGTGATTCAATTCTCAGAATCAGAATTGCCTTCCAAGGCAAGAATTCCACTGCTCTCTTACTTTCCCAAAGAGGCTCTTCTTTGGTGTGGCTATATCCACAGAGACAGTTTTGACACCTCGGCAAGCTGGCAACTCGGTGTCAGGTAGTCCCAATGCTCTGGTCCATTCAGGACGACACACCACATCCCATAGTCTGGGAGCCTTATCAGCAGCACATACTGACGTCTCACACTTCTGGAGGCTGAGAAGTTCAAGATGACAGCACCAGCAGTGGTATCTGGCCAGGGCCCCCGCCCAGGACAGGAAAGACAGTACCTTTACTGTACTGCCAGTGGTGGAACAGCATGCCCTCAAGACCAGTCATGCCCCCAGGTGCTACTTTCCTGGGAGGCAGGGAGAAACACAAACATCCAGACCACCACACCAGGTGCAGCTCCCACCCAGGATGCTCTATCCTTGACTCTTTGACTTTGCTTCTCTGTACTTTAGGAGCCTCAGCTACAAAACTGAAAAACCCATCCCCATCTTTCTGGGCTGGATATGACAATTTGAATTATTCGTAACCAGCCTCATTTTAGAAAAGGATTGAGGGGACAGGTACTGGAGGTACTAGATATAAATGACCTTGCAGTCAAAATCACTGCTGCTGCTATTTGTCAAATGCTTACTGGTACCAAGTGGCAGGCATAGGTTTAAGTAGTTGGCACATTTTAGCTCCATGACCATGAGCTGTGAGCTGAGCAATGCTGTTCTCTGCACTTGACAGAAGGGGAAACCAAGGCACAGAGAGATGAAGACACTTTACCAAAACAGCACAGCGAGTAGGCAGCACATCTAGTAGGGTTTCTCCCTAAAGCCAGCTATGCCATGCTGCCATGGTAACCATACAGTAAATGGTGAATTCTGGATCAGGAGTGCTGATGCCATGAGTGGTCTGGCCCAGCCCCTCCCTGGAGTACCAACCTGGAAACATCCAGTGATGTTAAGATTGGATGCTTGTGCCCAGGTATGCAAATGGAGGAGATACAGCAAGGGTGAGGGTCACAACCAAACCACCCTAGGCTGCTATGGGTTTGGGGGAGGGGAAGGGAGAGACAGACTAGAGGGAGGGAATAGCTGAGGCAAAGGGTATTCTAGAACATTCGGACTCTAGCAGCCCTCTAGAGTCCTAGAAGGGCTGAGTCATCCTGGAGAGGGAAGTGTAGCTGTTAGAGTGAAGGACACTTGATGTTGAGACTTGCCCTTCTACTTAGGCCACAGAACCCTCCATGAGTCACCTGCGTTGTCTGAAAATGGTGACAGATGGTACCGCCTCTCGGTGGCAAGTGTGTGCTCCAAAGGCCCAGAAACCAGAAGTGGCAGTTGCCTCTCTGTTTTCTAGTTGGCCAAGGATGCATTCTTTTATACTTCCTTAGTATATTTTAGCTGATTTGAGGAGAAACTTACTTAAAATGAAGGAGGTGCTTCATTGTCTTCTCAAGCAGTCCTGAGTCCTTTAACTTTTCTCCATGACCCTGTCAGTCATGGTGAACAGCCACGTCCACAAGAGGCTGCAGAGAACCCGGGGCTCAGAGCCCCTGCCTGGTCCAGGCATGGCTTCTGCGCAGTGCCAACGGTTGGGCTGCTTGGCACTGAGGTTGCCACAGAGGCTGCCAGTCATCGCCACTGCCTGCTATCAGCACATCAGCTGAGCATAGCTTTTCCACACTTGGATCTGCAGCTCCTGGTCTGTGGTCAACTCACTGACCCAACAGTGGCCTTTCCTAGGAGGAGCTAGGACTCCTTAGTGTGTAGAACAAGGCCCCAGCTCCAGAAAGTTCAGGGGCTTTAGTTCAGGGAGCTTTGACATCACTCCTGACCACTGAGGATTGCTGCATGGCTCTCAGCAGCTCCAGGTATGGAGGTGTTGTTGGATCTGTGACCTGTGGGGATCCTTGTTAGATAATTAGTCTGTGTATGGAGAGAACAGTTTCTCCTCCTGCCATGGGTATTTGTTACCACTCGCAGTGACTTCAGGGTCTCCCTGCTCCCTTGACCCTCAGTCTCAGTCTGGGCCCCGCTCCTATCCATCTTGAGCCAGCTCTGTGGGATACCCCTGGCAAGCATTTGATAAGCACCCCTCTGTGCCCAGCTCCAATAGGCAATCAGTGGAGAGCTTTGAGCAGGATTTGGCCATGGTCCTGCCTTCCAGGGGCACCTGCTCTGATGGGGAGGCCAGGTCAATGAATGGTGACAGTCATCGGATTGGGAAGGTCCCCACAGGGCTGGTGGACTGTGGTCCTATGGTCAGTGCATCAGTACAATGGGTGGGCAGGAGGGAAGGTTGCTGGGAAGGTTTTGGGAGATCATCAGTGACACATATTGGAGGAACAGCCATTACAGAGCAATGCTCAGTTTTCTCCAAACAGGGGCAAGTATGAGATCAGGTAACTCAGGAACCCCTGGAAAAGTAGGTGGGTTGGGAGGCATGATTGAAGCCCCTTGGGGCTGGTTGATGAAGTTGTGGGCCTCCTTCCTGGAGGCATGGGGTTGGGGATAGCCTGGGGAGAACACCGGAAAGCCAGCATGAAGGAGATCTGAGTCCAGCCAGTCTGACAGAGATCAGAGTCTAAACTAGGTGCCTCCCTGGGAAGGTGGGCAGAGGGTGAAGAGGGTTGAAATTGCCACCTGCAACTTCCAGAGGGGTACCCACCCCCCACAGCTCCTTGAGTGGAGCACAGACAGAGCTGTTGGAAGCCCAGGGGAGCCTGCAGACATGCTCAATCTGCAGGGTTCCGCCTGCACTCTAGCCTGTGCTAATGGGCAATTATTAAAGTGCAGTGTCAATAGAAAGTCTCTTATTCAATCTCCTTGAAATTGGGTTCTAGCCATATTCACTGAAAACACACACCATCTCTCCCTCCCATGTGTACACACAGCAGTACACAGCTTGTCCCTTCAAACTTACAAGTAGTGGGAAGCTCACTTGAACATGCACAGGGAAGGGTTGGGCAGTTCACCCCCTCCTCACCTCCCCACCACAGATCTTCTCCCTCAACAAAGCTGGCTGGTTCCAGTGCAGCTGTCTCCTGGGAAATGTGATGCTGGAAGGTGACAAGGAAGGTTCTGGAAGCGTTTTGGAGACTGCCTGTGCTTCCTGTTGGAATTCAGATCATCAGCGAATATCTACGTGCATCTTGAGGCTGGCCTGGTGCCAACCTGCCTGGATCAAGAACCCAGCGTTCGAGGGTTAGGAGGCAAGGTGCCATACCAGATTCTACTGGTGGGCTACACTAATGAGATACCCAGGGTTTCTGGCAAGGGCAGGGATAGGTGGAATTCGAGCCTTGCCCCAGAGACCCCGGGAGTGGAGCAGAAGCCACCTGTGCCCACTGGTTTCCCCCCTTGTTCACCCCCTAGGACTTAGATCCTCTTGGTAGACAATTGCATCTCTACTCCGTGCACCTGAGGCTACACCGCGGGGAGCTACAGTTGCTCCTGGGATCAGAAAGCAGCTGGGCTGGCAAAGCACAGACTCCGGGCAAGCTTTAGCCTCTGAGATGACTCGGAGGGGCCCTCAGGGTGGGGCTGGGGGCTGGCAGGAGGGCGAAAGCGATTCTCACAGTTTGGAAATGTACAGATACCCCTTGGCTACAGAAAGCACGGACAAGATGTGAGGGTCTGTGCTAATCCTGCACGTCCCCAGCTGGCTCCCACTCGCTGAGAAAGGCCACCCCGGACTCTGCCTCCTCCCGGCATCCCACCCCCTTCCCAAAGGAGGCACCGGGAGGGAGGGAGGCAAGAGGGCAGCGGAGAATCTGGGGCCCAGTGGGCGGGCCCGTGTCCCGCTCAGGCACGCCACCGTGCGGCGGACGCGGGAACTGCGGGCGCGGGGCCGGCACGGTCCCCAGCCCTCCTGGCACCGCCCACGGCTGACTCCACAGGCTTGATTTTCATTGAGCACCACCTGGTACAAGTAACTCGACTTCCTTCCCGCCTAAAGTCCTCCCTCGCGAGTACAAACCCGGAGTTAAGTGACAGAATGGACAGTAGAAGGATAGATGACCAAGAGAGGCAATCTCCAGAGGCGTGTTCAGGGAGGACTGCCAGCCACCCTCGAGGACTCGTCTCCTTAGGCCTTTGAACAGGAGGAAGAGCAAGGGCTGGGACTCTTCTGGAGATTGTTACTACTCAAACAAAAAGGGTCCCGCCCCTGCTCTAAGAGACATCCAGGATGCGGAAGAAAATCCAGCTGTCCCAAGGTAAACGTGAGCTGTCTTTTTTGAACTTGTTTGAAAGTACATAATTGCAGAACTTAAAATTATTTAAAATGTCAACTTGATGGAACCTATAGTGGGAAGTTCCTATGCACTTAACAGAAACAGGACACTCCCATTTCTTTCACAGCTGCGGGGGTGGGGTGCACCATTCTCCCCAGTGGCCCCAAGAGGTGCTCTGGAAATGGTGGGAGCCCCTGGAGGAAAGCACCTGGAAGCCTTAGGTGGAGGAGGAGAGAAGAGGCTGGGTGGCATTTATAAAGATCACTCTGGCTGCCCCAGTGGGGGACAAGGCCTAGGAGTCCAGGAAAGGAGTTGGGGGCTCTCACCAGGGGCAGGGGAGGAGCAAGTCATCCTGGGTCTGTTTTCCCGACTGGCTCCCAAAAGGCCCCTGGCCACCTTGAGAACTAGTGGATGAGAATATGACCACTCGTAGCACAGACCTCGAGGTAGTTCCGACACTGACGTGTTTTAAAGGGGCATCTTTGCAGTTCAGGTCCCCTTCTCTTTGTTCATCCAGAGTCTCCACTGCTCAGCAACAGGCAGGACTCATTGCTCCTGCAATTTAATGCCAAGTCAGGAGGCCACAGTGGGACGCCTGCTCATTGAGTTACAGAACCCGTTGTCTATGGGCCCACAAACACAATCACAGATAGTATGTTGTTCTTATAAGTCGTTTTCATACAAGTAAGGGAAGTTACAGGACATCAGAGATAGCAGGACCTGAGAACTCTGACCCAACCCTCTCATTTTAAAGATGGGCATGGTATAGCCCAGAGAGACAATCCAGTTTGACCCAAATGCAAGCAACACTGAGCATCTCTAGTATGGTGAGTAAACTCAAGCAGAGTAAGATGCCTGGGACCAATAGATGGGGTGCTGTTTCACTTAGGGTGCCCAGGAATGTTGTCTTTAAAAGATCACTTTTGAGTCAAGGACAGAAGGAAATGAAGAAACAAGTAATATGATGTTTGGTGGGAAGACTCCAGGCCAAGGGAATAGTAAGTACAAAGGTCCTGGGGTCAGAGGATGCCTGATATATTGGAGAAACATGAGACCCATGTGACAGGGACATGGGGTGCAAAGGTGGGGAGGGAGGGAGTGACATCAGAGAGGACCAGAGCCGGTTGGTAAGACCTATAACGTCCAGTAAGGACTTGAGTTTTGTTCTGAGTGAGAGGGCAAATTGTAGAAGATTATCAGCAGAAGCATCACATAACCTGTCTTAGAAATGAATTTCAGTCATTCAATGGGGAGGAGGACAGGAGGGCTAGGGTAGAAGCCCAGAGATGAGCTAGGGGACTAAAGATAATGCTGTCTAATGCAAGTATGATAGTAGAAGATGGAGGAGTGTTAGTCTAGAAAACCTGAGGTAGCGTCTTCTAAAGAGGAAACACAAGCATGTTGTGTGGGCAGGATTATTGTACACACAGTCTTATCATACCTGGGGAGGTGAGTTCCATTGGACCAGTTTTACAGTTGAGGAAACCAAATTGAGAAGGAAAGAGAAACCATCCCCAGGCCACACAGCCAGCCAGTTAAGTGACTGTCCCCAAACTGAGCAGCCAGACTTCAAAACACCCTTTGCCATGGCCCAGAGTGTCACTCCCCACTTTACCTCCCCAGGTAACTCACTTTACATTGTCCCAGAGCCAACCCTGGAATGCTGTGACACACCCCAAAACCTCCTGTCTGAAAATGAACTCTTTGGTGGTATTCCATTTGTCTAGTATCTTGTGTTACTAGCAGTTTCTCTGAGGGGTTAGGTGCAGGTCACTGTCTGCTGTGTGAGAGAGGTGACTCATGCAGTGCTGGTGTAATGTGGGTTCCTGGAGTTGACCAGGGTACCTCAGGGAGCCCTTTGCATTGTTTTTGGGTGGCAAGGATTGACTCAGAGATAGGTCTGCTTGTTCAAATAATCAGGAAGGCTGCCTGGACTCACTAGTTTTAGAGGAAAAAATGGTCATCTCCTGCTCCTGCTCAGGGGTCAGGAGGTAGCCCCAACTGGAGAAAGGACCTTTGGCAGTGGTCACGCCCAGAGCCAGTGACTAGGCAGGTAGGTGGATGAGAAGTGCTCTGGAAAGTGCTCCGCTGTGTGCTCACTGCCCAGATGGGCTGCAGCTTGGGACCTCACCGGGCTGGTGGCAAGTAGAAGTCTGCTGACCCTGACCAAGGCACCGGTCCTGCACATCTCAGCGCAGTGCAGTCCTGGAGTGGCAGAGAGAAGGGAACCCTGGTGTCCAAGAAGACCATTTAAAGACATACTAGGTTTAAGATCTGTACCCAGGCCTACAACTCACATGACCACATTCTTAATTTGTGGGACTTCTCAGCCCCCAGGTCCATTTTGGGGGGAAGGTCTCAAAATCAGCACTTTTCCATCATCATACTAAGACATTATTGGCCCTTTTTTCATGTCTTCTCTCACGAGCGTACACCGCAATTTTCCAGAGTCTATATGATTAGGCCAAACACACCAGTAGTACGGAAGTAAACACAAAACTCCATCTTTCCCACCAAGCCAGACATTAAAAAGATCCTAAAAATGTATAACAAAGCCGTCATTTTCCTAATGTTTTTTTTCTTAAAAATAAATTCAGTTAATTTTTATTAAAATACTTAATATGTGCTTGTTATTATTGCTATTTTCAATGAATTCATACCTATCTCTTAAATTCTGTTTTAGTTTCCAGTACAGGGGAATTATTTTTTTTTTAGCATGTAAATGAGTGTCACTCATGAAGGTACTTTAAGGTCTGGCCACAGGAGCTAACACTTCTAGAAGCCTGGCTGTGGCTGCTCCTACCCAGAGGGGCTGGCCAAAGCCTGAAGACCTCGTATCCCTCCTCAGCACAGAGAGTGGCCAGAGGGGCAAGGAGGAAGGGGAGATATGGGTACAGAGTCAAGCAGTGGGGAGATATGGGTACAGAGGAGACACATGTGGCTGGGGGCGGGGAGGGGGGACCGGCTGGGAGGCATTGTGCTGCTACAGAGATCACATTGACATTACATATTAGTGGCACAAGAGGGCGCCCTTACCAATCAGCAGATTTCGTGGAACCCGGATGGCGGAATTAGCAATCAATGTATCAGTTTTATTCATCAGATTAAAAAAATCGAGTCTCTCATCAATGACGATGCAATTTTTACCTCTCGTGTTCCCTGTCTCAGTGGGTGTTCCAATGAAATTGGACTGTGTGCTTGTGTATTGGTACCACAAAGAACTGTCTGGAGTCCAGCACCCTCCACCTCTACCCCCCCAATCACAGCTCCTCTGACTCCGCAGGATCATGTCAGAAGCATGACATCATGCCCTGACACTGTCTCCTGAGATGCTGCTGCAATGCCAGCCTCTCTGGAGTCTTGGTGAGGAAGGAAGGACACTTTTATTCCATGGAATCTCCCTAAAAGCTGAAGTACATTTGCTGTCCCTCCCTGCTCTGCTTACCCCCAATCATAACTGACAGCAGGTTCTGCTTTGTAACATCGTGAGATTTATTTTGGGGGCTGGGGAAGGGCTACCTCCATCCCATCCTTGTGGTTACCTGTACCCAAGACTGGCTTATAACAGCTGATCAGACCCAGTGTTTAGAAGAGAATGGTTTGAGGAGGGGGCTGGCCTCCTGACTAGGAGGGGTCAGGAGGTTCCTTCACATGCTACCCTGAGCCCCCTGAGCCCTGGGTTCTAGTCTTTCAAAGGGCTCCTCCCACCTGTGTCTGAGGGCTGTTATGAACTAAGCATCACCAGCAGTCAGGTGTGATATGTAAGTGTGCATATCAATGGAATTCTCTCTCCCCCTTTGGGGAACAATGCAAGTTTTTAATAGAGAAAGGTCATAATATGTATTGTGCCTTAGATTTCTCTGGAAAGGAGATTTTTTTTTGGAGGACAGTGTAGGCAGGGAGATAGTTTAGGAAGTACTTGTTAGAGAGCAGATGAAGTGTGATGAAAATGATTCCAGGGCAGTGATAGAGGTGAAGGCATCTCAAGAAAATATCCACAACCTGATGGAAAAATTCCCACAGTGTGAGGCCCATTCCAGCACCGTGGATAGAAAGAGACCCACAGCAAGGTGAGATCATTGCAACATTTCAAAATGCCGAGAACAACAACAGCAAAAATTAATTGAAAAAAGAAAACACCTGTTGCATCAAAGGGAGCAGATGTTAAAATGGCTTCATATTTGTCAATAGCAACTTTTTAAGGAATGGAGCAATATTTTAAATTTTGAAAGGAAAGTGACCCACAGCTTAGAAGCCTATCCACCAGCCCCAAAGATAGAATAAAGATTTTTTCCCCCCAGATACTCAATTGTTAGAAATTTTTCCTTGATGTAAGTGCAGCAGTAATGATGCTTCTCTCAGGATAGCCTCCACCAGACCTAGGGGGTGAAACAAGAGGAAGGCAGAGGAGCTCTATGCCCAGAGAGGTGCTGGCTGTGCACAGCTCACCAGGGAATTGCCCATCGTGGAGCAGGGGCTCGGAAGGGGCTTCCCATGCTAGAACTTCACAGGCCTTTGAAGAGCTGGCTGGAAAGATTCATGTAACAGCTTCTGCTGCAAAGAGCTTGTGATGTGTCCTGCAGGGGGCGCCTTTGAGAGTAGCTCTGGGGCAAGATTTTATTCTGCCCTGAGGAAAAGTTCAGTGATAACCTACTGAGAAAAGAGGGTCGTCACTGTACACTTGGGTCTCCTGCACTGAAACACTGCACAGCCTGACCTGGTTCTCTGGGCACCAGGCTGTGTATGTTCAGTAATGAGGGAGTTCAGTGACTAAGGACAGAAGGAAGCGCCTGGAAATTTCCATGTATTCCTACCTAAGGTGTGAGCATACTTGAAGTAGATTCAAATTGATTTAGGAGAATGAAAATCAGAGGAGCCAGTCAAGCTACATGGGCCTCAGGTCCTACCTAGCGCCCAGCACACCCATGATGGAATGTGGGGGTGATGGAGAGAGGTGTGTCCAGGGGTGACCTGACCAGACCAGAGGCTGAATGTCCAGAGGTGCTGAGACCACCAGCCAGGGGGAAGGGAATTGCCACAAGTGGTTTGACTAATTAAGAGTCATCTCTTGAGGTGGGAAGGGCTTCCAGAGCTCAGTGCTACCTGAGACCCGGCCAGGGCTACAGGGCATGGAAAGGCTATGATCAGAGTCTGCTTACCCTCATTCCATGAGCTCAACCTTGAAAACCTCAGGTCTGTTGAATATAGTCATTTTATCTGAAAGGGTGAAGGAAAGACGATCAGCCTGTTCTCTCTTTTGTAGAAGAACCACAGGAAGGCTGAGGCTTGGCTGTCCCTAGCCAGGGGACAGGTGTGTGTGGTGGGCAGGACCAGCAGAAACCTGTCCTCCTGGGACACAGCAGGGCCACTGGGAAAGCGTTCAAACAGGAGGCCCAGACACAAGTGAGACTCTCCCAGAGACAAGGAGTGATGGAAGGTCAGTCCAGAGAGTATCACTCAGGTTTATCCCAACACCATTCCCCCTGGTGACACCAATCCCACGGTGATGCTATGGTGAGCTGGCTACGGTGAGTTGAAGCTATAGTGAGCTGGCTCTGAAACCAGGAGGCCAAGCAGAGCAGCTCCCTGGAGTACGGTGACCGTGAGGATCCCTGGGGAATAGGAAGAGTCCCCCTCACCTTCTGACCTGTCTGTCCCAGTGCAATGGCTGCCTTTCCCAGTCACACTGTGGTGTCTGGCGAGGGTGGCTGACCTACTATATTCTGAGGCCGTATCCCCAGTGGGCAGGCTGATGGCAGGTCCCTTTGCCTGGACTTGCTCCCAGGGCATGTCAGCAGGGTACCTGCAGGCACATGGGATACATCCATGAGAATCAACAGTGGCAGATAGCCTGCCTGGGCAGATGAGTAATGAAGCACCCCTCCTCTGCTCTGGAGCTGGGTCTGGCAAGTGGGGCTCAGAAAGAATTTCAGCCGCCTCTCTCCTTCTGAGAAAGAAAGGCCCTTGTGAACAGTGACCTGGATGTCCGTGAGATACCACAAGAAAGGACCTGTGCTGGAGAAGGGGGATGTCTGACAGTGATGGGGGGCTGGTGAAGCACACTTTTGCAATCTTAATATTTGATGTCAAGGTCTCAGCAGACATGATATGGAGACATATCAGGTCCCAAGGCCTATGTGGCCTTCCTTGGGGAGGGGCTGTGGAGTCGCTGGCCAGGCAGGGCCTTCCTTTCCCGGAGGCTGGGTCCAGCTGCTCCCTTACCAGTGGGCCTCGCCCTGGTGATATACTGTTTGTGCTGACAGACTCACTGCTTCCTCTGCAGTCAGCCCTCTGGAATCCATTTCTCTGTCTGAGGCGCAAGGCTTGTATTCCTGGGGCGCATGGCGCCACTGGAGTAACTCTAAGTTCCATGAACCCATCCAATGCTTCTTCATCACTCAAGGATTTTTATTGAGAGTTTTCTTTTCCCCCTTCTGCTCAGGAAAAGAACCATCACCGCATGTAAAAACTCAGGGGGACGCCCTCTAAGCCACTGGGACCGCTGTGCTAGCCCCTTGCAGCCTGCCCTCTGGCTCAGTGGCATCCCATCAGGACATGCTGCTGGAGATGCCAGGGGTCTGTGTTATGTTGTTTCTCTCCAGCAGCTGTTTCCAATCAAGTTCCCACAACACTCCCCCACTGTTCTCTTTTGAGACATCCTCTTCCTGGATCAGACCCAGAGCCTCAGCAATCTTAAAGGGCCCAGCAGATGGCAGAAAAGGTGGAAGAAAGTATTGGCTAGAACTACAGGGAAAGGTGGGTTTAAGGGAGGTGAAGTTTGCCAGAGGTTGGCTCAGAGGGCAGCATGGGAGCACTGCTCGATCCTTGGACTATGTCAAGGTAGCCTTGCCCAGGGATTCCATGCCAGCCAGGCCTTATGGCCCACTCAGACACTACACTTCATGTGGGGGTCCTAGCTAAGGCTGAATTCTAAGAGCACTGCTCCTTACCTAATGGAAAAGCGTTGTGAGTTACTGCTGACAGCATAGGTAAAAGCTCCAATGAGCCTTGAAATCTCTTCTTCTCTCCCTGCCTCCCTCCTTCCCTTACCACTTTCTTCCCCTAATCACCAAAAAGTGTCATTGAGTCCCACAGATGTGATATGACACTATTGTTGGGGAAAACTGTGAGGTCACTGATGGGGAGGGGAGAGAGGGAGGAGAAGGGAAATGGTCTTCTGTGAACCTGGGGATAGATGACGACACTTAACCTTAACCTTAACCATTAACTGTCACTTGTTTCCAAGGAAGTGGGTGATTATTGAGATAGGAAATATTGTACCAGACCGCCTGTGATTTTTTTTTTAAAAGATGCTTTCTTCAGGAATATGAAAATTCAAACTCCATAAGTATTATGTAAAACTGTTTATAAACAATGAAAACATTAAAAAACATTAAAAAAGTTGTGCCATCAACATGCATAATTTAACAATGACATGTGTTAGGTGTCTGTTGTCAGTAACACATTAACATAACATAACAGCTCACTCCTCCACTGGCTGGTCCTATGTGTGGTAAACCCTGGCACCCCAAAGTGAAGAGGTTCTTGGGAGCTTACAAGCTGAGCAGAGGATGTGGCAAGAGGTAATGAACACAAAAGCACAGCATTATTTGTACTACTCAAAGTGTTCATTCACAGAGTCCTCAAAACTCACGAAGAGAAAAGACTCTCCTGTGGACAAAGCATCATTAAATCATCCGAATCAGTAAGTCCATGTAAGTAAAAAAATCTGAAAAAGATATTTGGTCATCTTGATTTGAATTAAAAAGTTAAACTTTATATTGAAAAGTTGAAGTAAATGGTTCAAATGCTCCTATGGGTTTCCCAAGACGTGCCAGAAGCAAGGCCCCTTCTGGCAGACAGGATGCTAGGCCCCTTCCTGTGTGACATTCCATCTGCAGTAAGAAATCCTTCCACCAGTGTACATTCAAAGAGGGACTGAAAAAAATGTAAACAAATCCAGGTTATCTGCCTCCAAAGCCCTCATGTTTTTTCTCATTTACCGCAAGTACCAAATTAGGCAGTTCTGTAGTTATTTTAATAACGGTGATTAACTTGTTGAACTATAATCAAAGGATGTAATTTAAAAAGAAAATCACTGCGTTGACATTCCCAGAACTGTGCAATAGGGGAAACTTAGAAAAAGAACCATGTATTGTGGTCAGGGGAAGGAACTGAGGCTGGCACGCAGGACAGGCCATCCACAGTGAAAGAAAGGGCTGAGCTGCCAGTCTGGGCTGCCTTGGAAGACTTCCTGGAGGAGACTAAGTTGAGCCCTAAGGCCAGGGAGGGTGGGTGGTTGAAGCAGCATTCAGTGTGTCTTTTCCTCTTGGAAGCCTATTTCCTTTCTGAACCTTAAGGAATGAAAACAGATCCCCCTGGGGGCCTTTCTGGATTACATCGCCTGACTGCCTGAGGGAACAGCAAAAACAGAAGGCCCAAAGGACTGAGCCACAGTATCTCTTGCTCCCCCAGGAGTCCTGCCTGCTTATGGCAAGACTGCTTTCAGGAGGGTGGAAGGGGTTAGCTCCTAAATGCTAATGAAACTAAATTGGGTGCTACAGGCAATGGGAGCTAGTGCAAGTCTCAGAGGAGGAAGGTAGTGATTCCTTCAGTCCAAATCACGGAGGGTGGAGCAAGGAGAAGCCAGAAGTCCATCTGTGAGCTGGGTTGACTTTTTTGTTTATGTGTGTGACCAGATCCACTCTGTGGACACTGCTCTGTATCTAGCACCCCGGG
>PVHY01010926.1:28773-50053 GCA_004024945.1 Uropsilus gracilis
CAGCTATATTTTTGGAACTAGGTCTCGCTACGTGCCCCAGGCAGGACTCAAACCGCGATTCCTAGCCCTGGCCGCTTCATAGGCTGAAGCTTACAGGCACGAGCCACCGTGCCCGGCAAAATATTTATTATTTATATAAAACTTAAATTGAACACGATTCTGTGTTTTAGTCAGCTAAATCTGGCAACTTCATTTTAGCCCTCGATCCTGTCCAAGCTCTAGAATAATTTCTTCCCCTAAACTTTTTGGTAGAACTCTGTACTTTGGTCATTTCTTGTGACCCCTGACCCTCACCTAGGGTGCACCTTTGCCAGGTCTGAGCCCCAGGTGTCTAGCTCTGCCTCCCTACTCAGCCCCTGATGGGCTACATCTGAGCAGACTTGGTCTCCCCCAGAGGCTCTCATCCCAGAGGAGACCCTCACCATCCCAAGCCTTGGAGGGGGAGACTGCCATCCAGGACCACTTCCTGACTGGGAGTGGCCTACTCAGCTTTCATTTTCTCTGTAGATAACTTGGGGATCTCCCCCCAGGTCACTGAGAGGAACAGAGGTAGCATGTGTGAAAAAGTGAACACATGGACAGCAGTCCCAAAATAGTAATTATGGTCATTACCATGGTTTGTATCTGTCTGTCTCCTGTGAGACTCTGAGGTTCTGAGACAGGGACTGTGTCTTACCAGCTTCTCTGTCCTCAGCTTCTGCCCAGCGCCCTGTAGGGCAGCTCAGAAATGCCCAGGGTTGTCAGTTAAGCTGCCTTAACCCCCCAAAAGGTCACAGAATCATGGAACAGCTGAGAGGGGGAGCCCCATGAGAGGATCCCCCGCTTTAAGTTTCCCGAAGTCCAGTGGAAATTACAGGGGACCACAAGATTGTGCTGATGATTCTTTTCAACCACCTACATCTCCTCCCACCTCTCTGCAGCCTGGCTGATGCCTGAGTGTCTCTTTGGGTACTAGGTGATCTTGCGCTGGGGGTGGGGCCCAGGCATGGCCCCCAGTCAGGCCTTCCACAGCCCTCCAGCAGACCTAGGGCTTCTCCCTGCAGGCTACTCTGGTAGAATCAGCCTGCACTCAGCTGGTATCCCTGGTCAGAGCCCACACACACGCTCTGGGACAGTGGGACCCTCGGCTGCCAGGTGGCTGACTCCTGGTTTGAGGTTGGGCCGAGTGTTCTGTACAGACCGCCCAGCACAGACCTCACCAGGGCTTTGCAAATAAATAGTTAGCCACACCTGAGGCCTCCCAGACTCAGGCTCCCTGGCTGACCAGCCCCCACTCACCTCACTGAAATCTAGTGCTTTGGGGCCAGGTCAGAGGTGAGCCAGGAAGATCAGAGTCACCTCACAGAGGGTCTATGCCTCTGCCCCGGGCCAAGTCCAGCCTTCATCCAGCATCCAGACAAGGAGGTAGAGGCCAAAGAACAAGCTTCCCAGGTGACACCAACTGGGGCAATCACGTAAGCTGCTCTGCTGGATGGACAGCTCAGAGGTGATCTTTACTTCAGTGGAGAATGGCTTGTTGGGAACTAGATCTACCCCACACGAAATTACAAAACAGCCTTTTCTGCTGTTTGAGCCCTGGTGGACGCTGTGTGGTAAGTGGAGAAAGCATTTCAACAAGCTCAAGACTTGGTGTCCTGAGGCCACCTAGGCACCAAGCCTGTCTTGAGGACACTTCTAAGTCTGGTACGCCGGCCTCAGTATTCGAACTTCTGACACAGAGACCTTCTGAGGGCAACTCCCTGTTTGGCTATTTCAGCAACTGACTATTGTTCTGTGTCCCTGTCAGGGGCCCAGGACCCCAGGACTCAAGGTTTGGCTTCAGGTAGTCACAGCTCCATGGGCAATGACAGCTGTATATGGCTGAGAACTTGCTGAGGAGCTGGAGGGGGTCTTGCTGACCACGGCTGAGACAGGCCTCTATGCCTAGCCCTTTCCCTGAAATGTCTGAAATGTCTGCCAGGACCCACCAGGTGTCTGGGATGATCTCTGAGAACATATTTCATATTTCATTTATCCTTTTTCAGAGAGTACAAGAACCCTTGCAGGGTACAGGCCTCATTTAAAAGATTGGGTCTTTTCTACACACAAGGAAAATCAAATATTGTACAAAAATAAAGAGTGATATCAGAAAATTAAAAAAAAAATAAATTACAAACAAGCAACAACAAAAAAGAGTGGATCCTTTGCCTTCTTGGGAGAGTTCACTAAAGATGGGTTGACCCAGGCAAGTCTTCACTGGACTCCTGCATGAGGAAGCCATGACTGGGGCAGAGCATTTTCCTTTTCCAGTTACTCAAAGGGAGGTATTTAAAGTGTAGATCCACAAGGTGGGGAGGAGGAGGGTCCATCACAGCTTGTCCTGGACTGGGCTATCCTCAGTCACGTGCAGAATTTGCATTCCAGCTACCCACGTGGGCTCTCAGCCTCCTCCCACCAGGAGATGGTGAGATGGTCGTCAGACAGCATCTGATGCTGTTCCTCCCTCACAGTTCCTCCCTCCACAGTGTGGAGGACTGATTGTTTGGACAGGGCTCCCCAGTCCATGTTTTAGACCACCAACTCAAACAGAAATCAGGGTAACTCACTTGCCCAGCTCATTCTTTTACCTAGGCTCTCTCACTTCTAGCTGAATTTAGGAAGAACCTTGGGGATTATGTGATATCCCTCTCCCCTTCTCTCTCCCCCCACCAGTTTGTGGGTTCTCTCACTCAACAGTGGCTTCTCCCAATGCTCCTTGTTCTTTTACATTGGAATCTTGGTTACGTTCCATTTATGACTCCATCTTTGGTATGATCTGCCCTGAGGAGCTGACAAATACAGACTATTACTAGACTATTACTTTGCTTCCTGACTTCCCCTTGACTTTGATCAAGGGGAGTCAACAGATATCTGAGCAGGAGGAGAAAAGGGATGGGTCTTCATGCCCATCAATGCACGTGAGCACACGCATACACACACACACATGTATATTCTCTGACACATATACATACACATGTACATTCTCACAGATACATACTCATTCACACACTTAAACATTCATACATACATACATACACTTCCATGTATCCATTCTTACACACTTATTACACTGCTCCTTTGAGGTAACACAGTTCCCTTCCCTCTAGAACTGCTTACACTTCCTCTGATTCTAGTTTCAGGGTGCTTTGACCTGCCTTTGGCTCCTTAATTCAACCTGCACCCCTGGCCATGGTTCAGTTATATGAGTCTTTCAGTTCAACAGCAGAGATTCAGCTCCCGAGAACTCCTCACTGCTCAGCTATCACATTGGACACCCCAGGACCCCTGTAGCAGCTCTGGAAAAACCCAGACTTGGGACCTGGTATCAGCTGTTAGGACTTCTGTTGTATGTCTCAGATTCCTCCCACTGCCCCCCTCCCCCCCATGGTCTGTGAGCTGAGAAGACTTGGAGGTGGCCGCCTCAGTCTGGAGCTATCTGCCCACACTGCTCATTTTCCTCTAGTCCTTCTTTCTCATCACTGATGCTTTGGCAAAATCATCACCACCCTTCCTGAAGATAGACCCACAGACCTGTGACCCTGGAAGTCAGTATGCTATGCTACCCTCACTGTCACAACTGCTACCTTAAAAAGATGACTAGCATAGTGCTAGGATTAAAATCGGGTCACAAGTGTCAGACTGGGGTGAGCTGGGGTCCAGAGCAACCAAGGGAATTTTATTTCTCAGGCACCTGCAAGCTGCAAACTGAGAGTTTGTTCACTTTGCGCCTGACAAAATTAACCCAGATCAGTTCTCAAATGTCACCTCCTCCGCGAGTCTCCTTCTCTCAGCAGAATTAATTATGGACGGTGCTCCTTCAGTCTTTGGGGACAGATCAGGTTGTATTAGATGGTGGTTTACCCGCTAGTTCCCATCCTCCCAGCCACCACCAAGCTCTTTTGAGACAGACCTTGTCTCATTCCATGTCATTAGCAGCCAAATGAATGAACGAGGAGCGTTCCCTTTCCCTAAACAGAAAACCAAACTCTGGGTATTGTCAGATCAGGCAAGTCAATATTTTCTAGATGTTCACTGAGTGTGTATTGCAAACTCTGCCTCAAACTTAATTTGCCCAGGATGGAAGCCAAGAAATTCATCCCGTTTCATTGCCTTTTCTGAAGACCAGTGGAAACCAAAAAGAGCCTGTGATTTTTCAGTGGTTGGGACACATGTTCACATCATAGACCTCTCTTCATCTGAGATGAATCAAATAAGTGGAAGAAGCATTTGCTCCCGAGTTACAAGACCTCGCTTGATATCCCTGAGCTGTGGCCTATAACTGAATAACCCTTGACAGTTGACTTCTGCTCTCTACTTTTCAGCCTCCTCAACTGCAAGAGTTAAAGATAGTGGTAGATGTAGTGGGAGTGGGAGAGTATGTCCTCAGGAGGATCTTGGTTAGGGAGGAGTCCAGCCAAGTGAGTCCAATTTGGTGATAGCCTGTGTGGACTAGCAGAGTGGGGGCCCACCAGGAAAGTTTTAACATAGTTCTGGATGGACTATTAGGCTCAACTGTGGATTTGCTCAGACAGGCAGCCCTAAGTTCAGAGAGGAAGGGCTGGGGAGCAGGTAATGCTAGATAACTTAGCTTGAAAGGTAAAAGGAGGAGATTAGAGAGGCAGATAGAGAAGGAATAAGCTGCTCTAGGGAGAAGAACCTGGGAAAGAATAAATTTATAACAATTTATTTTTTCTGAGTGAATGCAAATAACATCCTCCGCATGAAATCTTCAGTATGTCCTACCTTGTTCCATCTCTGCACCCATGGGCAGAGAGCCACACTCCAGATGCACAGAAACATGGGACCATGCAGGCCTGTACACCAGAAGTGTTTAAGGATGCTTAATCACACTTAAATCTCATCTTCCCCCTTGCTATATCAATACTTCGTGAGGGTGTCAAAAATCTCTAACCATTTAATGAATTTGTTCATTTCTTCTTATCATCCTCTTATTTTTGTGTTATATATTCTGAAGTTTCTTAAATAGGTGTGGTACAGCTTTAGAGCTATTACATCTTCCTGATGAATTGAACCTTCTGCCATTATACTGTGACCCTATTATCCCCAGTAATGTTTTATGTTTTTCAGTTTTAAAAATCTATTTGTCTGACATCCTCCTTTCTCTTAGTTCTGTTTGCCTGACTTATCTTTTCCTGATCTTCGATTTTCAGTCCTTTTATATCCTTATTTCTAAGCCTGCCATTGTAGAGACTCATAGCTTAATGTTTTATCGAGGCTGCTAATCACAATCTTCAGAATGGAAAATTACATTTGGACTTGTTTACTTTAGTTTGTGCTCTCTGACCCATTGTTCAATTCCCCTCCCCCACCTTACCTTTGATGAGTTCTTTATATATGTTATAGAGATTAGAAAGAAAATCCGAAGGAGGTTTGGAGTAAAAGGAAATTGGTTATACTGTTCACCTAGAAGAAAATAACAGTGACTCTAATAAACCACAACATTAAGCAGGTCGATTGACTGGTTTTCATTTGATCCACCAAAGTGTTTGTCTCAACAAGTTTAATCTACTTATTCATTGCTCTTTGATAAGATACAATAAAGAGAAAAAGAGTAAATAAAAAGGATTGCAGTGAGCTGGGCAACTGCTATTGAGCACCAGCTTTTTGTAATGCTCTGAGCCAGAGTCTGGAAGCTTCCATTTGGAGCAGGAGACTGATAGTTGACACATACACAGATGTGTTATTCTGCAGAGAGGGGGAGGGAAGTTTAAAGAAAGTGATAATAGGAGACGACCTGGGAACAGGCTGGGGTAATCACCTTAAAGGGATTGGGGAGTTGAGATGTGAAGGAGGGGGGAGGAATGTTAGGTGGCAAGTGAGTCAAGCAAAAGAAATGTCACAGTTTGAAAGATGGTAATAAAAGTGGACTGTTGAGGGCAGAAGGGAAGAAAGGTGATAATGGAAAGGAGCTAAGTAGGGAGGCTGATAAGGTCTAGATTGCAAGGGACTTAGGGCCCTGGTAAGGAATTTAGATTTGAACAAGAGATATGACATGATATGATTAGAAGAAAATTACCATTTTGTAAAGGAATTTCAATAGGATGAACAACTCATTACAGATTGCTTCCTGGCACTAAAATTCCCAAATCCTGGGAAATCTATCAAACCTATAAAAACTAGGACAGCTGGTTATCCTTGGTACATAAGTGGTATGAATCTTGGTCTATATTCAGGTCTCCAAGAAACATTACATTATTTCTAATAAGTTGACCTAATTCTGTCTTAAGCTTCTTCCTTCTCCAAAGGTCATTACAGAGACCCTTTCCCCATTCAGAACACTAAAGAAGACTTCTTACAGACACAGAAAGCTAGGTGAGGGCCCCTAACTGTTACAGTCATAGCAGGTATGCTAACTATTCAAGATGAGGGTAATCCCTGGAGCCCTGGCTTCCTCTGTTCACAGAAGCCATGGAACTCTGTTTCTGACCAGCTTGCAGAAAAATCCCACATCTGGCTCTGGCTCTGCTGTTGGATCCACCCACACAGTCCTTCCCCTTCAGGCGTCCAGCAAAAATGCAGAAAGTAATCTCTGATTTAGGCTTCTGCCAGTACAGAGACATTGTTCAGGTGCTTTACAACCTTTTTATGATTCCAGGATAAACCTATCTCTCTACTTGTGATGGGGAGGGAGTATGAGAGTGAAGCAGAGAAGAGAACAATGTAGAGAATTTTTCAACAAAATTTTTCTGCCACAAAGTCAAAGTTGGGAAGCTACTGTGTATTCCAGGTGACAGGAGACAGTACCTTGGATTAGTGATGGCAGTGGAGGTAGAGAGAAAGTGATGTTGGGAAAATATATTCTAGTGATAGGACCAATACTACAAGCTGATAGTGCTGGGACAAGAGAGGGCAGTGAGCCCTAAGGATCACACCTTGAATAATTTTTTTGGCTCAAACATTTGAAATAAATAACTTCTGTCTGACTAGTGGCATGCAGACAAAATATTAATAGGAACCATGATTCTGCCTCAAGTGGGAAAGCCCTGGCAGGGGTCTGAGGGTACCTGTCCATCTGAGGGCTAGCTCTGTCACTGGGGGCAGCAGTCATAGCAACTCAAGTGAACCACCCCAATCTCAGAACACTGAAAGGACTTGGTTATACTTGTCTTTTGGAAAATATGTTACCCATGATACATGATAGTGAAATACGGGCTGTGCTAGTCTCAAAACAATGAAAAAAATATGCTTAAACCTTTAAAAGCTCAGGAAATGAACAAGATTTATTTGTATGTTACTTGGAAAATACCTTATACTCTTAAAGACAGTCAGGCCAGTGGGACAAATTCTGTTTTAACTTTTTCCTTTGATCTTATTGGGACTGAAAGTTGATTCTTTACTGGGTTGTAAGCCACAAAATACTGGTTTTCTGGGAAGAAGGAAAGGAAAAGAAAAAAAAAAAACTGCCAAGGAATTTGCTTTCCTCCATCTCCAAAGGAAATACCAATAAAATAAACCAAGACCAAAGGTCTGGTTTTAAATGTGCTCACAAGTGGTCTAGATGTTAGGCCTGGGCTTCTTTCTGCTGCTTTGAAAAGTTTGACAAAAGAGTGGGTGGGCTGGTCAGGGAGAAGCAGGGAACCCCAGGGGAAAGGTTAGGGGAAGTAGGAAAAGGAGAATAGAGTTGTAGGAGTCTGGGACCAGGCAAGAGGGTTAGAAGAACTTGAAATTACACAGCAAATGATGACATGATATTAACTATTACCATACATTGATTATGAATTTGCAAAACATGCTGGCTTTTTTGTTCTTTTTAAAGCCAGGTCCTATTATTGTAGAGTCTGTATATCAAAGAACTGGGAAAGTAGAGAGTTTACCTGCGCAGAGATTTTGTTTGCAAGTTCCTTGATGGGAAATGAGGGAGGCCTTCTGTGCAGATTATAACACAAAATTGCATCAGAGAGTCTAGTGTCTAAGGAGAAAGATTTCCTCTGAGTGAGGTTAAGGCTTGTGTGTCATTGCTATCATCCTCACATCAAGAAATGAGCAGACCAGACATGATAGCAACATGGAAAGTATTGCTTCATGGGTCATGGTGCTCCTTGGTTGACTCAGTCCGATTCTTAGAGAACCCCCCAAGCTCCAGCCCTGCCTTCCCCTGTACCTGGCCTAAGGACTCTGCTGCATTCTGGGATCCAGTCCAGGCTGCTTCAAAACTCACTCTGGTCTCATTCCTGCTCATCACCCCTTGCCATCACCTCTCCCATACCTGCCACCCTCAGGGGGCCAGGGCATATTTGTAATTGATGGACTTGGGATTTAAATCTAAGACTTCCTCTGCACAGACATAAAATTTCAGTAATGTAAAAGGATATAGAGTGAAATGAAAAACATACCCTTTCCTCTCTATTCCTTTCCACTTTGTTTCCCTCTTCAGAGGCAATATTTTCTGGCCCCATGTCAATGTCTGGTATATCTGTTAAGTATATGTTTGGTATATGTTTTATTTTTGTTTTTTAAATATTTTTTAATTTTTTTTTTTTAGAGACTAGTTCTCACTATGTTGTCTGGGGTAGTCCCAAACCCATGGACTCAAGTGATCCCTAGCCTCAGCCTCCCAGGTAACTGGGATTACAAGTGCATGCCATCACACCCAGCCAGGTATATGTTTTAGTCACATGTCACTTAATGATGAAGACATGTTCTGAGAAATGTGTCATGATGTAATTTTGTGCTAGTCTAAGAGTGTATAAATCTAGATGATCTAGTCTTCTACACACCTAACTTAAATATATGGAACCTTGTTGCTAAGCAGTCTGTCATTGACCAAAAGGTCATTATGTGGTAATTGACTATAGACATCTATAATCATACCCACAGATAGCATCTAAATTTTTTATAATAATAGTATGTTTTACATAATGTCTGTCTTTTTTCACTTAGTGTTACATCGTGGAGATAATACTCGTTATATAGAAAGTTGCGTTTCCTATTTAGTGACTGAATAGTATTCAACTCATACCCAAGATGGTTGACTTTATGTGTCAACTTGACTAAACCATGAGGAGACTAGATATTTAGTCAAAGATTATTCTAGATGTTTCCATGAGGGTAATTTTGGATGAGATTTGCATTTAAATTGGTGAATTTCAAGTGAGCAAATTGTGAATGGGCCACTCTCAATTAGTAGAAGATCTGGACAAAAAGCCAGTCAGCCAAAGAGGATTCTACCATTAGCCTGCCTGTGAACTTGAGATGCTACTCTTTTCTGAGTTTCTTTTTTTTTTTGAGACTAGGTCTCACTATTTTTGCCCGTGGAACCGCAGGCTCTCGTTGCCCGGGGTACCACAGACTCAAGCAATCCCCAGCCTCAGCTTCCCAGGTAGCTGGGATGACAGGCGCGCGCCACCACGCCCAGCTATTTTTTTTGGAACTAGGTCTCGCTACAGGCCCCAGGCGGGACTCGAACCGCAATCCCTAGCCCCGGCCGCTTCATAGGCTGAAGCTTACAAGCACAAGCCACCGTGCCCAGCCATCTTTTCTGAGTTTCTAATCTGCTGTCCTTCCTCATCAGATATTGGATTCAGTAAGCCTCCACAATCACATAGTCAAGTCTTTGAAACAAATGATCTGAGTGTGTGTGTGTGTGTGTGTTTGTAGATAGTTTATGGTTCTGTTTCTTTATAGAATCCAAATACAATACTATAGCTTATTTGACCAGACTTCTAGTAACAGACAAAATTGGGCTATTCATTTTTCTGTTATTACAAATGATGCAGTGAGTATAAGAATGTACATCATTAACCACTATGATATTTTACTTCAATTTAAGGGAATGTAAAAGGTTCTCTCCCCAAGCAGTAGCCATGCTACTTTGGGTAGTGTTTTGCTATAGGCCCTATTTTGAATGTCATTAGTCATTAGGGAAGTGCAAACTGTAACCATGATGAAATCTCCCTACATACCCACTCAAATGGCTAAAGTGATAGACTGGTCATATTAAGTGTTGGTGAGCACTTTTTTCATTCAATTTTGTGGTGGAGGGAAGAGGACTCACCTGTAAAGTCAGTTCCTACTCTCCCAGGATGCTGTTAAATAGGACTAGTATAGAGACAGAACTGTGATTTTATCACTATTTTTGAAGCAATTAGAATGCTTCTACCCTGCTAGTGGGAGAATAAACTTGGTACAACTTGTAAAGCAGTTTGGTAGTTTTTTCAAAAGACAAAAGTAGAGCAATGATGGCTTACTCTTTCCATCCTAGGTACTTTTCTCAGAGAAATGAAAGTATCAGTCTTCACAGAGGCCTATGCAGAGATGTTCACAGCAGCTTTATGTGTCATAGTCAAACACTAGAAACAAACTGGAAACAATCAAGCATGGGTGAATGACCACATTGCAGTGTAGCTATGTAACAGAACATGACTCAGCCATAAAAAAGAATAACCTACTAATTCATGCAACAAGAATGAGTCCCAAAATAATTATACAGTGTGTAAGACATCATAAAGAACGCTCCACTGTGTCACTCCATGTACCTACAATTCTTAAATATGCAAATTAATATATAACAACAAAAAAGCAAATTGGTGAAAGTTTGGGAACTAAGTTGAGGAGCAGGGAAACTTTTGGGAATGATGAATGTGTTCACTGTCTAGCTTGTGAGGACTGTTTGACAGATGTACGTGTTAGCCCAAGTTTATCATCACATGACACACTTAGAACACATACAAATGGTAACTGTATCTAAGTTATACATCAAAGGTATATAAATATTTTGAATGTCAAAGGGCAACTACCAATGCTTTCATTCTTTCTATGTTTCTTCTAGTATAATTATAATCTCCCCCAAGGAAATGAATGTCTCAGAAGACTAGAGAATGTCACAACCTCTGAAAAGCAGAAGAGCATGTTAATGCTTCTGTGAATTCTCACCACAGTATCCAGTTTATATTGTGAGCATACCCTCTCCTGACCTCTATCCTGCCCTTCAGCCTCATCTTCCACCATACCTGCTGGCCTCAAACAAATAAGCAGTGAGTTATTTCACAAACTGGGTTTGCTCAGAAACAACAGCAAAAAAACAATTAGGAAATATGGTTCTCATGGGGAAACACACTTCCCCAGAACAAAAGAAACCCCTTATATAGACTTTTGAGGGGCTGTTGTAAACACAGAGTCTCCTGGGGAAAATGGAAGTTTGAAGGGCATTGATTGCTCATTTGCCAGATGGCATTTTCTCATTGGTTGAGCAGTTGCTGGCCTTGAAGGAGCCTCTTCCTCCACTGGAGAAGCAGAGGCCTGTCTCTCCTGGCTAGATTCTGTCATGCATGTGCTGTCTGCACAAGCATGAGAACTTTCTCCCTGACCTCATTGAAATGAAACTTCTGTATATTATTTTGCACACACCCAGGGCCAGCTAAGCTTTGCCACATGGACCTGTCATATCCCTAGACACACCAACTCCCTAGATACACTAGAGCAGACAAAACTGAATCCACTGCAAAGGATCCAGGGAAAGAGTGTATTGCCTACCATGAGGGTAGAGCCAGAAGTCATCCAGGGGGTTGATGCCCTTTCCTGCTGTGAGCTGAGTTCTCCATGTCTGGCTCCATGGAGGAAATTAAGTCAGTACAACAATACAGACTGTAAGCTGCCAGTTGAGAGGTTGTGGCACTGTCATGGCCTTGCAGCCTGAGCAGATGCCTAGACTGGCCCTCAGCTGCTGCCCCAGATAGAGTTCTTTGCAGGCTGGACGAGCAGTTGAAAACTCTTGTTTGGAAGCAGCCAGTCCCTGCTACCTGTCAGCACAGGCCCAAAGCAAGAAGCAAGTAGCTACCTGAGCGAAGAAGATGGCAGCATGCTGTAGGGTAGGGCAAAGAAGTTTCTTCAGCATGAGCTGGTCCATTCCTCCTTCAGGGCTACAAACCAGAGAGGGTCAGGGGTGTCTCCAGATCTCCTGCTAGCTATGGTTCTGGAAGCTCTGAGCCCATGGCCTGGGATTGTCTGGAAACAGAAGATTCCAACAAACGTTGGTTGTCTTCTATGTCATTTTCTCTGATATCCACTGTTCTTGGTGGATGGGGCCTCTGACTTCTGTCCCAGCTCCCAGACAGAAGGACTTGCTGGGCTCAGTCTGCTTCTCTTGGACTTCAGAGGACATTATTCTCCATTTTATAGACCATATAGAAAGTCATCACAGCCTTTCCATACCCTACTCACTCAGCAGTGACAAATGTTAATGGGATCTGTTATTACTTTCAAAAATTATAGTCCAAATATGACAAGTCCATATTTGCAGGATGATGAGCAAGAAGATTAAAAGCTCGGGTCTCAGAAAACAAAGAGGTGAAGGACTTTGGGTTCTGTGGTTTCACTTATTCAAGATTCCCTTTCCAGCCCTGGGCTCTGCAGACTCCTAATTTGCAGGATGGGCCTTTAATTTACCTAGGGATACCAACCTTGCTCTTCTTGATCATTTGTCTTTATTTTAAACTTTCAGGAATAGATGTTAAAGTGAATGGTAAGGTGCTACAATATTCCCACTCAGATGTCTACAGAAGATTCTACCATTAAAGGTAACTTTGGGAAAACCAAATGCTTGAAGAATTCTAAGGTCAGGTCCTCAGGAGATGTAAAAATATCAGCAAAGGCAAAAGAATTTAGGATTCCAGTTTCATCTTGGCCAGAATGTTAATGGGAATAAGGACACATTGATTTGGACTAGGCAGGAAGTTTGACCCTCATAGTCCTGGTCACCAGGGGCTGGTCAACAAAACTAGGGGCCCTGTTTCATATTTTTTCTGAAATAACCTGTAGCTTGCCAGTCAGATTGGAGGCATCACAGAACAGCCTACTGACCAGGGGTCAACCAGAGAAACAGAGTGAGTAGGAAGTGGATGTTAAGAGTTTTGTTGTAAGAATAGACTTATGTGACTGTGGGGGGCTGCCTGGACAGGTATGATTTACAGGGAAGGTGGTGGGAAGGACAGTCTAGCACTTAGGGACATGGGCAGGTGGTCCTGTCCACAGCCAGGGAACCTCAGCTCCTGTTAGTCCTTTAATATCCCATTAGCCTCCTTGTTTTAGGACTGCTTCCCCCCACCCAACCACCCAACACACACTATTATTCACCCATTTTCACTCAATTTCCAGAAGGGCAGTCAAATGTGAAGACCAGGCTGTGAAAGGGCCTAAAAGTATGTTGACTGCATGTTAATGCTCAGATGGAAGGTAGGAAAGCTGAGTTGGTGCAGTAGAGTAGCAATTAGCTACTCACATTCTTAGAGTTTGAGTTTTACACTAGAGAAGCCCCTTCAAGGATAGTTTTGAGGTCTCAAGCTTGGAGCACAGATGCACAAGCACACACTCAGCCCTGTGAATGAGATGAATTGTGGTGGGCTCCGCTTTCACTGAGGTTGAGACCCGTGACTAACCCACCACCTACTCATGCCTTTGCAGAGTGCCTTGGGAAACCCCTGCTCATGAGTGAGCCCTTTAAGGAGGAGGAAACCGATACCAGCTGGGACTGAAAAGTCCCGTAGGTCATATGACATCACTGCTAGGAGACTCCCGGTGTCACCAAAGGTCACATTTCTAAAGGACGAGTGTCAGCACCAAATGCCAAAGCTGAGCAGAATAAGGCTTGTGGAGATCTAAAATAGATACTCTCACAAGACTAAATAGTCCGTGCATCTGCGATTCGGTGCTGCTGACCCATTTCTGGATTGCTCATCTGTCAGCAAATATTTATCAAGCTGGGCTTAGCGCTAGGTGGTTCGGAATATAAAAAGATGTATAAACATGTCCCGGCCTGCCCAGAGCTGGCTAGTGAGGGGGAAGACAGGCCTCAGGCACAGATGCCAACAAACCAGCCAGCGGGCTCACGGAACACCCTGTGCGTGGCACCCCCTGGCATTGTTCCGTGTGGGAGCCCCAGCCTCCGGAGTCAAGGCTGAAGCTCTCAAGGGAGGGACAGACCCAGGTGTGGGCTGTGCGACCTACATCCCTCTCCTCCCTTTCTCATGTGGGCAGTGGCTGACTGGGCTTTTTGCCCATGAGAGAGGGGAGGATAAGGAGGTGCCAGTACAGGCAGTCCTGGTGTCCCCATTCATCAAATCTCCACAGCTTCACTGCCTCAAGGTTATGGTCTGCCGGCCCTTCAGTCCACTCTCCGACCCTGGCAAGGGCCCTGGGTTCACTTAACTGGTCAGCTAGCCTGTCTGCTCCTTACCCTGGGAAGCTGGGAAGCTCACATGCGCAGGGTGGCTGACCAGCTGCATGGTGTGGAAAGGAGAGGAAACCAGTCTTCTCCTCTGAGGCCAGAGCCAAGGAAATTTGATATTTGAACCATGTGACTATGTTTCCTAATTACATTTGAAATTGTTTTGAGAACAGAAGTGTTGTTACTATCACAATAATACGGTAACTAGTGCAATATTAGGACCTGATTTTTCAGCAGCTGGAAGACAGTAGGGGCACCTGAGTGGGCAGAGGCAAGAAGGAGGAGGATGAGGGCAAAGGCACAACTCTCAGGAAGATAGTCTTAAATTATTCTCTGCTTTCCCAGACCTGTAAACAGGTTTAGGTCTGACTGGTCTCTGGTTTCCTCCATATTCAGTCCATTCTGCCTACCAGGTTGCCTTGCCCATGCACTGCAGAATTTGGCATGTTGTGGTCTCACCCCTGTTATTCCAGCCCATCTCCTTGAGGCAGTCTCTGATCTTGTGACTGTCACAGCTAGGAGAATCTGATGCACACACAGGATATTACATTTGAGGCGCTGAGCTTTTGCGACATTATGACTGCCTCCTAGGACAGACTTAGAAGCAGCCCAGTTGCATGCATGTCTTCAACAGGAAAGTCTAGAAGCAGATATGATCAAACACAATGATAAAATAAGCTCCAAACTTTTTGCAGCTCAAGTGTTTTGATTAGGTAGCTAGCACATCCCCATGGCCCAGCGCAGAAGAAAAGGAGAAATATCTTCCTCAACTCTCTTCCCCCAGGCTCTCCCCTTGCAAGTTACTTCCTTTTGGATGGTTTTCCAACATATACTTAGGCAAATATACATAAACATGCATCTATAGTTAGCCTTCCTTTTTTGTAAAGTGATCTCATTTTGTTTACAATGTATTTATATGTTGTTCTGTAATGTTTTTCTAACATCTTACTGTTTAATTATATATTTTTTCTCACAACCTTATCAAAAATTTGTACTACCAAATGTTTGGATTTTTGTCCAGGCTTTAAGTAAAAAATGTTAGTGCAAATTTTTTTAGTGTTTTAAATTTTGATACAACTGACAAATTTTTAAGAATATTCAAAATCTTCCAATTGGTTGGGATTTCATTTGCATTTTTCTAATGCAGAATGAAGTTAAGAGTGAAACCAAGGACCAGATTGATGACATGACAGACAAAACTAGATGCAAGGTGCTCCATTTGGGGCCAAAATATGCAAGTGAGTGGAGGAAATCACTGAGAACAACTACACTTTTCTGGTATAGGTTCCTTTGTCTTTGTGCATGTGTATGTGTGTGTGGGGGGGGAGATGCAGGAAAAGGCAAGAGACAGCTGAGGCCCCTATGGACTAGGGAACCCCAACAGGTATTCACAAGAAACTCAGCTGGATACCCCAGGACTGCACCCAAACTGTAAGGGTGCTTTGCAAGCTTCATTTATGGGTAAGTGCAGATATATGTGGTCAGTAATGGTGGGCTGCACTGGGCTCTGTGAACTTTCAAAACTAGCCAATCCAAGATCCTTTCCCACATTAAAGAGAACTGCTGCTTATTGTTAACCAACATTACCCCCATGCTAAATAAATAGATAGATAAATAAATAAATAAAAGAATCTCTGGGGTAAGTATGAAACAGACAAGGGTCACAAGGGACAGAGGAAGCAGCAGGAGCAATGAAGGAAGGAAGCTGAGTCAGCAGGTCTGAGGCCATGTCTTTCAATCCTGGTAATAACAGAGAAGAAAGAGCTCAAAGACATCTTGGCAAAAATGCAAAAAGCTGCCTGCAGCATAAAAGTATGAAAAAACACAAACGACAGAACTGGAGACAAAGCAAAATACCCATCAATAAGAGACTGAACTGGTCATTGTACCTCCACATGATGGACTCCTGTGTAGCTGTAAATAGGAATGAGTCATATCTCCATTTACTGTTAGGGAATGGCAGTGAATGTGGAATAAAGCAAAGGGAGAAAAGTAGATTTTGTCACTACTTATTGAAGAAGTGGGGGTGATATGAACAATAAAATAGATGTGCTTTGAATAAAATCCTTTTTTAGTTTTAAAAATATCTCTGGAGGAGAGCATATACATGATAGGAATTAAAACAAGATATCCTTTAACTTGTTATTATTTTGAAGATATGACCTTGGAAACATATACGCTTTACTTATTAAAAAAAAATAAGAAAATGAAAAACCAGCCCTTAAAAGCCGAACGGCAAGTCCAAGGTGTATCTGTGCATATACCACACAGAGAGGACTTGCCTCATTATTTATTTATTTATTTATTTATTTATTTGTTTGTTTGTTTGTTTGTTTGTTTGTTTGTTTGTTTGTTTGCTTATTCTTTAAATCACAACCTCAGTAAATGGTTTTTGGGATATCTCCCCCACCTCATTCCCTCAGGTGTCCCTTCCATTCTTTCACCCCCCCTCCTCTTTGTTTGTTAGTCTGTGGTAAGTCCATTAGTCTCTTTCCTGTGGTAGTGTTCACTGGGTGAAGGTCTATGTTCTCGGAACCAGGCAAGCTTTGATGGTAGGTTTTCAGTCTTAAGTTTGCACTGGGCAGCCAGTCTATTTTTATTTGTGGTCTTTCCATGCTTTCTCGTTGGAGGCTGTCTTCTCCAATACTATCTCTGTTGCTTTGCTGCCTTACCTTATGATTCTGGCGTTAGGTTTAGGGGGTCTCACCCCCTGCTATTGCCGTTGAAGAAGATTCTCTGTGGATACAGGCAATTGTGATTGGCTATTGTAGATGATCTCCTCTGCCTCAGTCTGCAGCTTTGCTGTGGGGCCAGTGACCCCAGTCTTTGGCTTTTCTTGCCTTTCCTGTAAAGTGGGGAGGGGCTCCTTGCTCTCCCAGAAGGTAACTCGGAGATGTGCCCCATTACTTTAAAATACAGTAATTTGACTTGTGGGGCAGAGCAAAAGTCTTTCCAGTTTTCTTCCCCACATGCTCTACTGTTGTTACCACAGCAGATGCTCCCATCTGCTCGAGGTGATAGATCAAAATGTGAATCCCAGAATTCCTGTGTCAAGGTTTGTAGGGTAAATGAGTCAGACAGGCTTTTTCCTTCATTAGCCTTTATGACCAGCACCTGTGGTACTTTCCCATGACTGTACATGCCTGGTTCATTGAGTGTGTGCATGCATGAGTGGGCTCACCTGGACCTGGGAGGAAAGACTAAAAGGGGAGTGTCATCCTGGGGTGGGGAGAGTAAGAGCAGAAAGTACCAGGAAGGAGAGAGTAAGCAGAGCAAAGAGAGAATGTGAAGAAAACACCAGGGGGAGAAAAAGGCAAGACAAAGAGTATGTAGATAACTGGGGGGTTGGGGGGCTCACCCGCCTCTCAGCCGCCCCTGGCACTGGACCTGACCCTGGTCCTGCCCTACCCTCCTTGTCTGTGTAACTGCTAGAACCAATAAAGAATCTATCAAGAGCCTGATGCTTGCACTGCAGTTGGCATCACAAACAGGATGGTTGCACTACAGATCCTAATCTCCCCAGGACCCCAGACTGTGACCTCTTTTGGAAGTAGTGTTGCTGCAGATGTCATTACCTTTAGATGATCTCATCAGATCGATCCTCATCCACAGGATGCTGCGTCTTTATGAAAAAAGGAAATTTGGACACAAAGACACACATATGGAGATATCACCTTGTGAAGATGAAGGCAGAGATGGGAGGGGATGCTTCTACTAGCCATGGAGCATGAAGACAGTCACTCCCACCAGAAGTGGAGAGGTGGAGAGCAGATTCTCCCCTGAAGTCTGTAGCTAGAACCAACCCTTCTGACACCTGGCATTGGGCTCCAGAACTCTGAGACTTTTGCTTTCTGATGGTGAAGCCACCCTGGCTATGGACCTTGCTTAAGCAGCCCTAGCAGATCATTACCTTTGACTTTTTCCATTTAATGATTTGTGGTGACCTGCTTCCTCTGTCATTCTGAAATAAGTCCTAAACGGGATGTTCACCACCGCCATCCTGCTCACCTAAGTCCACTGACAAGGCAATCTACACCTTTCCTTCAAGGTAAGAACCCCACCTTGGGAAACTGATGTTTGCTGCTGCTTTATGGATTCTGCTACTGCTTGGGCCTCCCAGCTCTTCATCACCTGTCCCATTGGGCTTCTGACTGTCCTCCACTATTCTCAGCCCCGATTCTTATTTTGAAGGCTATGGCTTATATCTGCCAATATTGCTGAACATCAAGGACACTGATTTGATCATCTTTCTGGATGCTTTTAGTATGGTTGAAAGGAAAAGAAATAAAAGGATGGTAAGCCCATCTCCCATGTTTAAGCCAGAAGTCTTTAAAATTAAAATTCATTTTGCCCTACCCTTGCAGAAAATGACATGGCAAGTCATTTTCCCATGGTGATAATTACATGTTACTTTTCATCTTCAAGGTACTTGAGCAACACTTACTAATGATTCCTTCCAATACCCTGGAGCAATTAAAAAGAGAAACCACATGTTTAATTTGACTAAAGGAGAAAATTACCAATATCAGCGGACAAGAAATGCCTTGGGGGGGGGGCTGGACATGAATAATTGATTGTGTTAGAAATATTTCAAGGCATGGTTGCCTTCTGCTTTCATCAGCAAAAAGAAATTAAAGCTTCATTAGGAAGCAAATCTTATTTCCAGTTTACAGGTAAAAAAACAGATTCAGACAAGGCACTTCTTGTCTAGGCAAACACTGATGAGCCAATAATCTAACCTGAAATTAAGAACTGTATAAGTCCACAGTACTAGAGTTTTGACTATCCTATATTTACTTCCCTCTTTTGTTTAATTAAAAACAAATAAACAAAAAAAAAAAAACAGGGACAGAGTCATCCGAAGGCATCAGATAGTCCTTAGGACTATTGGGAGTGTCATCCAAGGTTGGACTTAGCATGAGCCTGCCACCCTTGGTGCAAACAGCTGGAGTTCACTTTTTGAGAAGGTCATGTTAATAAACTTGTTGAGAGAGGGTTCTCTCTCTGATTGGCTTCCAGATTAGGCCAGATGCCTGTCTCACACCCACCTGGAGCCATTATTGCAATTACATTCACCTATGGAGCTTTCTGTTATAAGTCAGAGTGTAGAGCTCCCAGGCCCTGGCAGCAGGAGCTGGCACGTTCAGAAAAGCTCTGTTCCTGAGCACTTCTGGAAAACAGATTCCAGTTGCAGCTTCTGATCATAGTTCTCTTCCATGATCACAACCCTGATAGAGGACTGAGAGAAGTCTGTCAAGGAGGCAATGTTTTATAAGCTGTGCCCATAGCCCCTGAGAAATACCTGTGCCTCAGTGCCTGTGATTGGTACTGCAGCTGGTTTACAGCCTGGACCTGTGGCTCCCCCATTGCTCTTTGCTTGCCTACACTGCTGAGAAAAAATATAGGTCTTACAACCTGCGATTAGAGCTAGATCACAGCTATGGGGGCAGTGCTAACCAGAAGCTGTTGGGAAAGTTCTGAAAGAGGAATCAGCCTAACAGAGATAACTTACATGAGCAGATCACTTGCCTCAGTTCAAGCACCCATAGTACCCAAGGAGTCTCAGTATTTAAAGTACCAATCCACAGTCAAAATAATACTCAGTGGTTTCAATAACTCAAAGGGACACAGAAAGATTTCCTTCAAGACCAGGAACAAGGCAAGATTGTCGACTCTTACTATTTCTGTTTAATTTAGTATCAGAAGTCTTGACCTCTAATAAGACACAAAAAATGGAAAGATAATCCATGATTAGGTATGGTGAGAATTAATATGGTCAAAAGGAATATGTATTTAATACATCCCTATCAAAGTAATAAAGACTTTTTAAAGGAAGTAGAACCCCCCCCAAAAAAAACACCCGAAAATCTATATGAAGTGATCAAAGATCCCAAATAGTTAACAAAATCTTGAGAAAAAAGAGGAAAAAGGCATTAGCCAACTTCAAACTATATTATAAAGTGACAGAATTAAAACAGAATAATAGTGGAATAAAAACAGACACATGGCTCAATGGGATAGAATTGAGAACCCAGAACGAAACCCACAACACACATTGATTGACAAAAGAGATAATGACTATACAAAGGAAATGTTTTCAACACATGTTATGGGGAAAACTGAACAGCCATGAAAAGAATGAAACAGGATTACTCTTTAACTCCACACACAAAAATAAAGATGTATTAAAACCCGAATTTAATACCTGAAACCAAAAAAGAAATCCTAGGCAATATATTCAATGACATCAGCACAAGAGATGTCTGGGGACATGACTTCCAATGGCAAGGGAAAAGCAAAGTAAAGTGAGAAGGAAATATCAGCAGAATGAAAAGAGCTATGAAATGAGGAAGACATTTGCACATCATACATCTGTCAAGGGGTTAATATCCAAGGTATATAAAGAATTTCCACAACTCAATAACTATATATATATATATATATATAAAACAGTGCAATTAAAAATGGCCAGTATCACCACCCATTTATCAAGGAGTTAATATCTAAGATAATGAAGAACTTATTACAAATCAGCAACAAAAACCCTTAACAACACAATTAAAAAATTGACCAGATAGCCAATGGGGAAAAAAGGCTTATTATCATTCTTTAGTAGGGAAACACAAATCAAAGCCACAATGATATCTGTAAGAATGGCCTACACCAAAAAGGTCTGTAATAAGTGTTGGCCAGTGTTTGGGGGAAACCCTTTCTTACAGTGTTGGTATAAATGCTAATTAGTGCAACCATTTTGGAAAACAGAGTTTCCTCAAAAACCTGAAAATAGAACTACCATATTGGGCCGGGCACGGTGGCTTATGCCTGTAAACTTCAGCCTATGAAGCGGCCGGGACTAGGGATCGCGGTTCTCGTCCCGCCTGGGGCCTGTAGCAAGACCTAGTTCCAAAAAAATAGCTGGACATGGTGGTGTGTGCCTGTAATCCCAGCTACCTGGGAAGCTGAGCCTGGGGATTGCTTGAGTCTGTGGTACCCTGGGCAACGTGAGCCTGTGCTCCATGGGCAAAAATAGCGAGACCTACCTAGTTTAAAAAAAAAAAAAAAAAAAAAAAAAAAAAAAAA
>PVHY01010927.1:0-49923 GCA_004024945.1 Uropsilus gracilis
TCTATCTATCTAATCAATAAATGATTAAAAAAAGAAGTTGGCAGACACTTTGACTATAGAGGATTGACGATATGTAGGTAGGTGTAGCATTAACCCTAAATCTCAAAGTTGCAAGTACTGCATCTTTCTACTGCGCCATCATCAGCTACTTTGCATATTTCAAAGAAAATGATATCTGTACAACACTGATAATGCCAGAGACAGGGCCATAAGAGATGAGTTCACATCCTCTGCTATCACTAGATAAAGCACAGCAGGAGACTGTTTGCTCCTGCATTGCCAGCTGCCGGAGCCCTGGGTCCATGCCCTAATTGTCTGGGCAACTCCGACATAAGGCATCAGCCACTGGACAGAGACCACTCTCTGTCTTTTCTGGGGTGCACAGCTGTATCTGTGTTTTCCAGCCATCAGGTCACACACTTGTTGGAACCCTCTGTGAAGAAGAACATCTGCTTCACACGTAGGCTTGGCTCCCATCTGATGGGAGAATTTCCAGATTCCAGCGGACAACAGCATTGGTGCGTAGGGCCAGGCAGCCATTGGACAAGTGAAGAAACTCTGGCCCATGAGCCATCACACGGGTGCTAACCTCATCCAGAACCAGCATGAGAAATAAATCAACTTGTTCAGCCTCTGAAACAGGCAGTTTGTTCCTGCCACATGGTCTAAATTAGCTAAAACAATCCCAACTGTGGAGTATATCTGGCCTGGTGAAGAGCTCTTGGAAAAAGAGACAAGCCAGTAACTAGCCAAGACTGACCTCTCATAAGCAGCAGAGACAGCAATAAAACAAGTCTTCTCATCATCTGACCTTTCCTACTCACCATTCACCATCTCTCACACATCTTTGGCTTTTCTTACATTGTGGTTCCCAGCAGGGCTCTGTCTGCACCCTTTGAAAAGATTATGGTGAAAATCATGACTCTGAGGCATGCTTTGAGCAAGGCCATGCGGTGGGCAGGGCCAGGGCACATCTAGCCGGTAGTGTGATCATCGTCCAATCGCCAGCAAGGGTGGACATGCGGGCAGCTGGCAGCTATCTGCCCCTTTACTTTTATTCACAAAGGAGGAATTTCACTCCCACACGGTATGCTGCAGGGCACGTGGCTAAAATTTATAGCTTTGGTTAAGCAAGAGCATAAACAGTAATGTTGTTAATAAATTGAGGGAGGATGCCAGTTTGAAGACTGCCAGCCACTTAGAATGAACGCTTCTCCCCTGACTTGTTCTAAATACTGAATAACCAGCCCACCACGGACGAGTTATTTCAGTGAGGGAACTAGGAGAGAAATTTTATTCTATCTCATTCAAAACATTTATTTAGGCATCATTAAGTAAGAGTGTATGGGAGAGAGAAGAGATTAGGGGAAGGTTTCTTTCTGGAAGAACAGAAATTTTAGAAGGTATTTTAAGGACATTTTAAAAAACATCTAGCTGATTTTATCTGTGTAGTTTATAGGGGAAAATGTTACATCATCAGGAGGGGTAGATGGTCTAAAATAGAAAATCCCTTTGCTGAGAAGCAGCTACATGTAGAACTATAAACAGGTGGCAAAAATACCATAGGAGAAACTTTATTTCAGAACCAGGGGCAGAAAAAGCAGAGGTGTAGTGAAGGAGAGCATGAGATTTCCCAAGAAAGGGGCATGCTGTTTTGCTTCAGTGTGGCACATTGGAGAGCCTAACAGACACTCAAGATTGCTTTATGGAAGTCTTCAAAATTTCAAATAAAAATGAAGGCTCTTGTGACTCATGATGGAACATTTGACACTAGAGTTACAGGTGTCTCAAGCAGTCATTGAGTACGTTAAGGATAGTGTTTATACCTGATGGCATCTGATATATTGATCAGGCAACTGGCATATTGATATTGAACATGGAGGAAATATGATGTCAAGCTGAATGTCATAGACTAAAGAGGTCAAAACTCAAACATGGGAGAAGCAATTTCTAGGTTAGAGGCATTTCTAATTAGTGCATTGCTTGGAAAATGTTTACATCCTATTTCTAGAAAACACTCATTCCCAAATGCCTGTGTAGGTCACAAGCTTTACACTAATGGATGAAGACTATACCTGGTGGTGGAATGTGGACATTTGAAATGAAAGGTATTGATGAAGTAGAGATTTTAAAAGTTCTACATTCCAACTATGTATTCTCTAGCTAGCCATTGCACCATCAGTAGCATATTAGTCTAGGAGCAGGGTCCTGCCATAGTAACAAATGGTTGTAATATTCTTGGAAGTTATAGAAAAAAATAAGAGAAAGAAAACAACAATCCTCTTTTCTCCATCAAAAACAAAAACAAACAGACAAAAAAAAAAAAAAAAAAAAAAAAAAAAAAAAAAAAAAAAAAAAAAAAAAAACATGACTCTGTGACTAATTTTCCTTGCAGTTGTTTTACCAAATGGTGTGAGAAACTTGTTGTGACTTAAATGTAGCCTCAGGCCTTTTCTAGTTTTAGATTCCACTGGTCTTGTTAGAAGTCATCTTTTGTAACATTACAAAATCCCCAGACTACTGGTCTACTCTTTCATTTTGTTTGTTTGTTTGTTTGTTTGTTTTTATTTTAACATGCTTCAAGGCAGGCCAGTGGTTTTTTTTTTCAACTCTTTTTCTTGTAATCGTTTTTCAAATACAATGGATAGGAGATATCACATAGTATATCTAAATTTAATTCCTTTTCCTTGGAGTTAGACGTTTAAAATATAATAGTTAAACATTTATAATATAGTCACATTGTAATCTTAGTTTCAGGCTTCTAGCATTGTCAACATTGTGGTACAGATCCCTGTTCCCCCAACTCTGTCTGACAAGCACAAGGGCAAATCCTAGCAATGGCAAAAAAGAAACTAAAGGGTGATTCCAATATGTGGTTAAAGAAGATAAGCTGTTTTTGAAACTATAGGAATGAAAGATCAACAGAAAAGCAGGATATTTACACACAATACTTGAGAGTTGAGACCACCTACCAATAGGCTACCCAGATCCCCAATGTGGGAACAGAAAGCTGCTAACACAGTCTCAATGTTTGACCAGATTGGGGACAAGTCTTTATGGCAACAGGTGAATCTAAACCACCTGAGGAGAACTGAGTGGCCACCAGATTTAAGTGACCAAGAGAGATCCTCTTCATCCTGTTAGGGCTAAACTTCCCCTCTCCCATCAAGAGATAGAGACAAGTTGATGGGCTGGAAAAAGAGACCCAGTCATATTGCATGCTCTGGAAGCAGAACACTTTATTCCCAAGAAACAAAGACTCTCCCCCATCAGCAACTCACTGGGGGAGCTGGGGTAGGTAGGCAGAGATTCCACACCACACTGAGAGACTCATGGGGATGTGACCTTGAAAACATCCACGCAGATCAGTGGCGGCAGCAGCAGCAGATAAGTGAGCTGTCCAAAATAATACCACAGAAGCTCTGAAGATTAAATTGCATTGGAACAGAAATCCACAGGTTCAATCTAAGACCAGCATGTTGAGCTTAAACAGGTTGACTGTTAAAAATGAATATATAACTAGATCTACAGTCTACTGCTGCAGTGACAGTGTTCAGGACACAATATAAACAAATAACCAATCTTGCCAAGGACCAGGAAATTTATTACAACTTGAGTGAGAAAAGGCAATCAAACATTGAGATAAATCAGATGCTAGACTTATCTGATAAGGTTTGAAAGCAACCATCATAAACTACCTGAATGATTTATTACAAAATCTCTTCATGCATGAAAAAAGTTAACTGAGAAGAAACAGAAGTTTAAAAAATAATCAATGGAAATTATTGCACTAAAAAATAACATAACCAAACAAAACGATCTTCTTTGGGTAAAGGAAAGATCCCATCTATAAGCTTGAAGGTAGAATGATAAAATATAAAATAAATAAATAAAGTCACAGGAATCTGTGGGACTTTGAAGTATAATCCAGCATTTATATCAGACTCCTAAAAATGTGGAAGAAAAGAATATTTGAAAAGCCAGAGCTTGAAACCTTGAGAAGTTTAGTGAAGGAAACAGACCAGCAAATCAGCAAGGTGAGCAGATACCAGACACTATAAATGCATTAGCTGAATCATAGGGAACCCACCTTGTAAGGGCAAAATACTTTTTTCCTGAAACACCATCAACCATTAGCCAATATAAATGATTTCCTGGATCATAAAAGCAAAAAAGAAAAAAATGAGTAGTATCGAAATGATGCAAAGCTTGTGTCTTGTATAATGTAGTAAAATTGGAAACCTGTAATATAAACACAACAGAGATTTCTTTAAGTATGTGAATATTAAACAATGCATTTCTGCATTACCCACTTGGCCAAAGACGAAGCCTCCAAAGAAATTAAATATATATATAATAGATATAATTATCATTATATTATTATATTATATATTATATTATTATATAGTATATAGATATAACATTAAGTATATATTATATAATATATAATATAATGTTATATGTTATATTATATAAATATTATTATATATAATTATTATACATATTATATATAATTAATATATTATATATATATATATATACATAACTGAATGAAATGAAATGCAACATTTTATTCCCAAATGAGGGAAATGACTGTATGATGTTAGCAGGAGATGTGTAGTTCTAAGTGTAACACTGAAATTTTAGAATGGTCCCAAATAAATGACGAAGTACCTGCTTCATGCAACCTAAAAGAGAATAAAGAAAAAAAAATGTTGAGAAGGAAATAAAGAAAACACTAAAAGTGGAAAAAGAGAAAATAGAGGTAATTGTAAAACACAATCAATCACAATAAAATGGCTTCTCAGTAAAATGAATAGTCTCCAGGAAGACAAAGGAATGCTAGCATGAAGCCAGGGGCTTCTAAGGAATCCCAAATTTGCAAGTCCTAAAGAGATTTGGCTACGCATGTGCACAAAGGTAAAGGAGGCACTTAGTGTAAAAGAGTTTGGACAGAATTGCTGTGCAGAGAAAGGGGATAGAGGGCCTCAGTGTACCAATAAAACACCCCTCAAAGTGCCCACCCCCTCCCGGGCAGATGAACGGACATGGTCAACTGGAGCAGGGCTGCTAAGCCCTGGAGTCTGGCCACAAGTCTCAGGCACCTCCTGGCTGGGAACCTCAGGTGAGGTTCCTGAAGTCGATCCCGGAAAGCTGGGACAAAAAGCAGCACCACATCAAGGTCATGGGCTGTCGCTGTCAGCTCCCCACGTGTCTCACCCATGCGTCTCTGCTCTGCATGTCTCTCCTCATGGTGACCCCGCCAGGGTCTTCTCCCCAGCAGTATCAGACTGCAAGCTGGGTCACAGAATAAGGGCTCTTCTTCTTCTTCCCTCCTTCCCAAAGCCCACTGGCCCTCTGTGTTCCATAGCTTCACCTGGCCACTGAGCTCTGATCCTGAGTGCCCTGCAGCTGCTAGTCCAGGGAGGCTGCATGTAAGAGGGGGCAGGGAGCGGGATATCTACCCTAACACCGGCGATGCTTCTATAGCACAAATACAAAGGAGAGACGAGGCAGCTCCACTGGTGATGGGAACATAACCACATGGATACAGAAACTAAAACCAATTCATTACTGTAAACAGATATGTACTAACGAGTATCATGGACACTTTGATATGAATCTGACATGACAGAAGAAACAGGAACGCCCCAAAGCTTACACGCTACCAGCACTTAACCAAAATGAGACAGACCATCCCAATAACTCTATGACCATTGCAGAAACTGAAGGTGCTATTTAAATGTTCTCAACATCGAAATCTCTGTGCTAGATGCTTTTACCGGATAATTTTGCCAAACATATAAAATAATCAATTTTGTAGTCTCTTGCTCAAAACATACAAGGAAACGAATGTGTTCTAAGTCGTTTCATGATGTCACTGTTATCCTGAAACCAAAACCAAAGACAGCATAGAACACAAAATCTGTTCTCTAACATCACCCATGAAATTAGACATAAAGTCCCCCCCAAAACATCAGCCAACTGAGTGCAACAAGTGTTCAAAATAATAATACACTGCAACACATTGGGATCGACTCAGGGATAAAATTGTTTCAGCATTTAAATGCAGTGAGAGCAATCGCCTGATGGAGACGAGGAACAGAACATTGAAGACGAGATCTTCATATGGCCAGAAACCAGAGGTCGGGCTGGAGATGATTCATGAGTCATTAAACAGGCCGAGACAGAAAGCAGAGGTGGGGCCAGGGAGGCCTGCCATTACAAAGAGAAGCATAAGTGCTTACAGAGTCACCTGCCGGAGCTTAGCAGTGACGGATGCCATGCTAGATGAAATCCCACAAGTGCATAAATCACGCCAAAGGACACTGTGGAAGGTTACCCCTTGCTCTGGCAAAACACAGCATCTTCCCTGTTAAGAATCGTCCAATATTGCCCATGCAAACACCCCCGTTTTCCCTCTCTTCCTCTCCCCTCCCCTCTCTCTCCTTCCTCAACCTGCCCTTTTAAAATGCAGCCTTTGCCTGTTGGAGTTTCTGCACCTGCTTAAACCTGCCCAGCCCTAACAAACACACCATGCTCCACTGAGCACTGAGCTCTGCCAAATCTTTCCCAGAGGAAATCCGAGCCCCTCACTCTCTGACCCCCAGCGCTGCCATTTAAACTTGCCAAAGCAGAAGATCAAATTAACTGATAAAAGTCAACACCTACCCATAAGGAAACCTCTCATGAAGTCATGAAGAGAAGGAAATTATCTTGCTAAAGACTCCATATAAATCCCCTACAATTAGCACTACATTTTATGGCAGAAACGGAAAGATTTTTTTCCAAGATTGGTGGAGAAGGCAAGGCATTCCTTCCCATCTCTCCTGCTCAGGGGTGCTGGAAGGTATTTCCATCTAGTACTATAAAAGCAAGAAAAGGAAATAAAAGTAATTGCAGAGACTCAAAATAAATCACCCTGTTCCTCCTCTGGGTTCCTCTCAGGCTGGATGAGTCATCAAAAGAGCATCAAATTTGTTACCAAAGGAAAAACAATCAGCTTAATAACAAACAGAATGAGAAGTCACATAGCTGCAAAGTCTGAGGAAGGATGGAGAGGCCCTGGAGAGAGGGGGTGACTTCACACAACAGATGTGTCTTCACGGTCACTGACACGATGGACGGGTTCCGAGATAAGGAGACATGCTCACTGACAAACCACAAGAGACCCTGCGAGCTACATCCTTTTAGGGGACATAGGGGTGGACAGCATGGCTTTGTCCATTAGGAAAAGGCCAGACATTTGGGACACACTGATCTTCTCTTAGATTTGGGAGAAACAAGTACCTGGACTAGAGCAGAGGCTTCTTGCAGCCTGCAAGGCCCTCACTGCTCTCACAGCTTCTCCAAGACATGATCATAGACCTCCTAAGAGTCTTGCTAAAGCTCCCTTTCCCACACCAAGGGGGCAAGCAGTGGCCTACTCTGGACCTATTAAGGAAAGTCTACCGTTTCAGTGGACTGAGTCCTGGGGGAACAGATTGGAAAAGATAAACAAACTGTCCCCACTTGCCAATGATACAATTGTCTGCAGAGAAAACTCCATGGAGTATCCAAGGAATGCCTGCAACTAGTAAGTGAGCTAAAGAGCGAGGCAAAGAGCACGGCCAACTCCATCACATTTCCCTCCCTTGGGCTTCAGGCTTTTCCTGAGCTGTTGCACATGCTTCACTGTGTTTGCACCCCCTCCATGGTGGACTGGCAGGGGAGACTGGCTGTTCTGGGGTATCAGGCTTGTGGAACCAGTACTTGAAGAGTTGAGCAAACAGTTCATCTTACACGTGATGGAAGAAGGTGAATCAAAGCTGAACCCTGCACTTTCCTGTGGATTTCTCGGTGTCGAGATCCATCAGCATTTTTATTCAGCCTTCTCCGTCTCCATTCGTCATCCCTTCCCTTGCTTTGTCATTAAATATATTCATTAAACATACAAACAGGACAGTTAGGGAACACCATCTATAGAAGGGAGATAATATTTCTTATTCAGATGCATCCAAGTTTAAGACAGAAATAGGAAATCACTTTTATGTGACAGATTGATAGTGTAATATTCCCTTTTTCTAAAAAATATTTCCGTGCAGAACAAACTTCTTGTCTGTGGATGGAATCCTACTGTTATATTTTCCATGGAGATAAAATTAATGGCTTATAAATATCTCAGTAAGTGGACAGGTGATGGCAGGGGATGCGTGGAGGGTTCTCTTCGGATGTGTGGAGGAAACACAGTGTGATATTAAGGCTAGAGGTATGGACAGGGGATGTCCAAGTTCACAGAGATGGAATTAGGGTCCAGTTTGATCCGGTACCAAACATGCTGTCTGCAAGGAAGACAGGGCAGGCAGAGAGAGAGGGCACGGACACAGGCTCCAAGTCAACACAGTTTCCTCCCCCCAGTCTGCACACACCTGCTTCTCTCAAGCTGAAGTTCAACAAGAATGAAAAAGGTCCCAAGACATGTTTTGCAAGCACCAGGATCCGGGTAGGTTCACCATTGGTTCTAGCAGCTAAAGGAGAATGATGGAGGCCTCAATAGGTTTCTAGCTATGATGCCCTCAGGAAGCTGGGCAAGCAGGCCAGCGAGCCCCAGCCCCCCACAAATCTTCCCACTCTTTCTCTGGATAGTGTCTGTCTTCAGCATTCTCTCCCGGAGTTCTCACGTTCTCTCTTCCCCACAGGTGACGCCGCCCTGTTAACCTCCCCTCCCAGGCCCAGAGGCGTCCTCTCACATGTGCACCCACCCACTGATGCATAATCATGGGCAGGACATAACACCACAGGAGCTGGGCATATAGGCCAACAGCAGAAGGGTATGGAAAGCCCTGGTACACATTGACCCTCCAGTGTATTTGTGATGTAAGGAAACGCCTCTGCCCCATCTGAACCATCTGAACCATCCGAACCATCTTCTCAGATGGCCCCTACTTTGAAAATATCTTCGCACCAAGCATCTTTTTGGTCGAACTTATAAGAAAAAATATATAACCCAAGTGGGTAGAGCGTATCGGGAGATACGTGTGTCACATCACACAGAAAGCTTGATTTTATAATAAGTGAAAATAGGACCTGAATGACGCGGCTATGATGTCGCAAACATCAAAGAAAATGCACAGAGATGTCCATAAGCCATCTGAAGGTCAGTCACAGAGAAGGTAATGTCCAGGCGGGGGTGTGTGTCCATGGGGTGTTGTGTCCCCAGGAGAGGAGCCACAGCCACACCTGGTCCTGGCTGCAGAATGTGGCCAGTGTGACTCACTTTGGTGTGGCTTTATGTTTGATTAAATACTTGATTTAATGTGCTGGCCACAGTACTGGGCAGTACTGATACTGTTAAGGATTTTTCATCATTTTCTAAGGACGTAAGATTCCCCGCAGCAGTTCTGCGCAGAAGGCGCGGGCGAGGAGACCCAACCATGTGTAACGTGGGGCTAAGGAGAGAACCAGCATTATTGATCTGATGAGGCGCCCCTGAAAAATGCATGGAACAAAAGCCACGTAGGAAATGCTTAGCCAGCAGGAATCCTCTCAACAGCAGCGACCTCACTGCGCCAGTCGTGACTGGCACCTGCCCAGGAAGGCAAAACCCTGCGTCCCCCGACTTGCAAGGCAGTGGGCGTAAGGGGGTGTGTGGGGAACTCTCTGTCCTTCGCAGAGCTGTGGTTTCGGGATTTGGTTCTCCGTTTCAAGACAGCCAGGGGCGAGGTCCTGGGGGTGGCAGCAGAACATGGATGCGACGCCACAGCTTCTCTCCAGGGCACACGAGGGAACCCGACACATTTGGGCAAACACTCTCAGTGGGCCCAAGGCCTATTCAGAGGGGCGGAGCGTGACTGGAGCCCAGGTGTCCGGTCTCACTGGTGCATGAAGACCCAGGTCCTGGGAGGAGAAATAGAAGCTTCGTTGAGAAGAAAGGAAAGTTGGAGGAAGGACCGTCACGCCAAGGGGAGGAAGACATGGTCAGTTCCCTCACCTGCTTGTTCTCAGCTGTCCTCTCTTGCTGCCCGGGGCGTTAGTCCATCCCTGGTCTGGCTGCAGCCAGTCCGGCTCGCATGAACTGTTCAGGCAGTCACCACCCAGGGCGCTGATGAGAGAGTTCAGAGAATGTTCCACGTTCACTAAAGAGAGACAGGAGCCCCGGCCCTCGCCTGACCTCACCGAGGGCCAGTTCGGTGCAGAGCTACAGTCTGTGCAGTCTTTGAGGCTGTCTTAAGGCGCTGGTGGCGTCTTAATGACTAGACGCCCTTCCTGCCCATGTGCCCGGGCTGCCAAGGAAAAGGGCAGTTTCCAAGTCCACAGAGAAGTAAGCAAGAGTCGCCACAGCAACACGTCTCCACACGACAGTGATAGGTGAAAGGGACCAGAGTGGGATTTCACAGGCACAGCCGGAGTCACCGGGATGGGGTGGCTGCGAGAACGGACGTGGCTTAATGGGCAAGTGTTTAAGAGAGAAACACGGCGGCATGGAGGGCTGTGGTCACCTTCTACAGGTCAACAATTGGGGATTTCTTTGTTGTTTTTCACAATCTGTTTTCTTGATTGTGCATGCACACACACACGGACACACACACACACAGAAACACACACACAGTCACACACAGACGCACAGACTCACACAGACACACACACAGACACACAGACACACAGAGACACACAGACACACACAAAGACACACAGAGACACACACAGACAGACACAGACACACAGACACACAGACAGACACACAGTCACAGAGACACAGAGACACACAGACACACAGACACAGAGACACAGAGACACACACAGAGACACACAGACACACAGTCACAGAGACACAGAGATGCATACAGAAACACACAGACACACAGAGACACACACAGTCACACACAGACACACAGAGACACACACAGAGAGACACACAGACACACAGAAACACAGAGACACACACAGACACACACAGACACACAGAAACACAGATACACAGAGACACACAGTCACACAGAGACATACACACACAGAAACACACACACCAACACATAGAGACACACAGACACACAGTCACAGACACAGAGACACACACAGAGACACAGACACAAAGTGACACACAGACACACAGACTCCCATAGACACACACAGAGCACACAGACACAACAGACACACACACACAGACACACAGAGACACACACAGATACCAGAGACACACAGACACAGTCACAGAGACACAGAGACACACACAGAGACACACAGACACACACAGAGGCACACACAGACACACAGAGACACAGACACACACAGACACACACACACAGACACACACAGACACACAGTCACACAGAGACACACAAAGACACACAGAAACACCCAGAAACACACACACAGAGCACAGACACAAAGTGACACACAGACTCCCATAGACACACACAGAGACACACAGACACAACAGACACACACACAGACACACAGAGACACACACAGACACACAGACACACAGAGACACACACACAGACACACACAGACACCAGAGACACACACATACAGAAACACACAGACACACAGAGACACACATACAGTCACACACAAACACACAGAGACACACAGAGAGACACAGACACACAGACACACAGAGACACACAACGACACACAGAGACACACACAGACACACATACAGACACACAGACACAGAGTCACACAGAGACACACAAAGACACACAGAAACACACACAGTCACAGAGACACAGAGACACAGAGACACACACACAGGCACACACATATCGCATCATTGTCTACTCCAACATCTCCCACCACCCCATCACCCACAAATTATCTTTATCTCTTGTGCCCACCTCACTCTCTCCCACTTTCCCTCCCTCCCCCTCTCCTGTCTTTTGCCTCAGTTCCTTCGGCAGTTTAACATTTTTCTTGTCCGTTTATTTGCTTGTCTTCCTTGTAGCCCTCCTAGAAATGAGACATCCCATATTTCTCTTTTTCTTTCTGCCTTATTTCCGCTCACATGATTCCCTCTAGCCCCATCCATGTTGCTGTGAATGACTCAAGTTTGTCTTTTTTTGATGGGTGAATAGTCTCAAAGACTGACATCTCTGTCTCGGCTTCCTGCAGAAGCAAACTCCAAGATGAGATTGAAGAGGTCATGGATTCCTTGAGAGTTCACCCCAAGAATTACCGGTGATGAGTGGGAAGCCGAGACAAGTGCAATGGACAACATACCTGCCGATAGAGCCTGTAGCCACTCGGGGCCATGGAGGGAGGTTCACGGGAACATGTGGGAGACAGCTTGGAGTGTTTCTGAAATGGGAAGCAGCATGAGGCCGTGTCTGCCCATAACGTGAAGACCCTTGTTTCAAACCCTCACATGGATGGCCTTGGAGCCTGAGAAACAGCCTTGCACAGCATTTCCTCCTTGTCAAGGGGGACAATAGATGATCCAGGGCAACTGAGCGATGCTGATAATTACGGTATATATTGGTATGCGGGAAACTAATCAATAGCTTATATAGATACAGTAGTTATGCAACGTAGGGAAAAGTATAACATCTAATAAGCAGCAGCTAACGTCCCTGTATTTATTACTGCTATCAATGTTAATGATTTTTCACACCCATGGACTAAGCTCAGCTATATGGTAAATGCCATACCTTTTGCTGACTTGGCAGAAGCCATGATTACTTTTTCAGCCTGAGAAGAACCCACATGAGAAGAACCCACCTGAGTACAGGGTGTGTCTTTGTAGCTCATCCCAGACCCTATGCGAAGGGATCTGGTAGATCTGGTAGATGAGTAAGAGGTGGAGACTAGGGATCATTTAGAAGTACATGTGGTTTTATTGATTTATTTTTAAAATTCATATTTATATAGGTCACATTTTTGTATTCCCCGAGGATCACCCACCACCTTCCTACCCTGATCACTCCCTCCCATCCCCCTCTCCCCCCATCCCCAGTTGTGTACTTTAGTTTGGTTGTTGGCTTGTTTGGATTTTTTCTCCTGGACTTTTGCTTGTTTTTCCTTTGTCCCATATCTTAGTGAAACCATTGGTTTCTATCTTTTTCTTTCTGACTTGTTTCTTCTAGTATATTTCTTCTAGGTCCTTCTATGTCATCTCAAATGCATCAAATGTGTCATTTTTCATTGGTGAGTAATATTCCATTGTGTATATAGCCCACGCCCTATTTTTTTTTACAAATACCAGGAATCTGTAGCAATCGTCATTATGCGATGCACATCTTGAAAGCACATCCATCTCAGTGACAACCTTCCCACTGGGAAAACCAGGAAGCCCTGCCCACTTGACAAAGGAAGGCAACTCTCTTGAGACCCCAGCGGGATTTCTTACAGTGATGAATCGGAGTCCAGTCACCAGGCAGGAGTGCAATCGGCCAAGGTCAGACTGCCACGGCCAGGGAGACCTCAGTGCTGCACCCACTCTGTCACCAGGAACAGGCAGCTCAGCTGAGGACACCAAGATGGTGGGACCCACATGCCAAGCTCACAGCTCTAACCCCACCACCCAGTTGCAATCTACACTCTTGACGCCTCCACCACAAGCCGCCACCGCCCTGCTCTCTCCAAGCCACCCTTGCACAGGGGCCACGGTTTCCGTGCAGCTCAGGCCACTACACCCAGCCCCAGACACGCCCACGCTTCCCTGCAACTTACACTTGATCTGCAGACTTGGAGAAGTCACCCCCACAGCACTCTCGATTTTTGTGGCTGGCGATTTCCTTCCCTTCATCTGAGTCACGCGGAGTTCAAAGAGAAGGAGGAAATGAAGCCGAAGGGGGTCGTTGCCCTGAGCCCAGCGTCCCCAGAACGTAAATCCCCTATTTTGCAAAGGTGAACAAGGAAGCCAGCTCGCCCGTGACCTCCATGCCCGCACCCCAGAGAGGGCAGGGAAGGATGACTGAAAGCACAACCCAGAAATCGCAGCTGAGCAGGGATGAGACGCTCCTGGCTCTGATCCATTCCAATTCTAAACGACCGTCAGGCTCAGCCCTGCTTGCCTTTACGTGGACGACGGATGGCGATTTCAAGCTTATACACGGTGGTGACCTTGAAATCAGCCCCTCAGCCTGGGGCTGGGCAGACAGGAGGCTGAGACTCGAGGACAGAGCTGTTCCGTGCCTGCCAATACTTAGAATCTTAGCTTAGATACTTAGCGTCTTCAGTTCACGTTACATGTGTTTGGTCCATTTGCAAACCTCCTCACATGTCCAGTCCTGGTGTTTTCCAGGGAAAAGGTGTCACACTCACTCCTGCTGCTCTCCAGGGACGCAGGCACCGCACTCACTGCTTCACACACAGGACTCCGTAGCAATCATCATGATGTGAAGCGACTCCTGAAAGCGCACCCATTTCAGCAACAACCTTCCCACTGGGAAAGACGGGGAAGCCTAGCCCAGTGTGACAAAAGGAGGCAGCTGTCTTGAGGCCCCAAGATTTCTTACAGGAATGAATCGGAGTCCAGTCCAGGCGGGAGAGCAGAACGCACTTTGCAAGAACAGAGACCTTGGTCACACGATGTGCCTAATCACACACCCTTGACCCACTGCCTGGAGCTTAGCCTCCCGATAACTGGGGGCGCGTGTGGGGGGAACTATTTTCACCCTCATTGACAGATGAGAAAATGAGGTCAGAGTCAATTAAGGATTCCAACGGCCAGTTGTCCCCTTCCCTCCCCCCTCCGATCAAGGATCCGCATCTCACTCTTACTGGCTCAGGGTGCACGAGGAGAGCCGCGGGTCCTCTGTGACTCCCTCGGTCCGTCCCTCTCTTTGTTTATCCAGTTCCAAGCACATTCTTCTCCAGCTGGCAAAACACAATGACCACTTAACATGCCTTTGTGTGCAGTGAGGGGGCTAAGGATTGAGATGAAATCTCTTGAGAGGGAGACTGTTGTGTACAGCCAGGATTAGAACCACTGACCAAGGGCAGAGACAGCGAGTGGTCTGTGTCTTGATTTTTGTTTCGCTAGAAAATTAGCCAAACGATACCTGTGGGACAGGGATGCATACGGGCCTGAACGCAGCGGTTGATAGAACATTGCTGGGCGGAGGGTTTGGCACGTAGCAGGTACAGTAAGTTGCAGGTACTCTGTTCACAGAGCCCTTGTCCTTGTTAGGAGCACTGATAGTTTGATGATGGACTAGGGAAGCTATTCACAAAGCTGACCGCACGCCAGTGACAAGTTTGTGGCCATATGCAAATCCCAGGATGTGAGATCAGTGTCGATTCTGCTTGAAGAGGCAGCGAATCTCAGGTCCTCCTGAAATGTCTGCACCACCCTGGGCCCCTGGCTGTGCTCCCTGGTTGGCGAGGGGCTTCCGTGCAGATGCGACACCGCTGAATTCCTGCAGTCACGTGAACTCCTCCCCTCTGCGCCTTCTGGGAACGGTGATAGCAGGGTTGCTGATGGATTGCCAGGAGGTGGCCCCCAGCTCCTGGTGTTGACGCACGTTGGGGAGTTGGAGAGCCGGTGGCTTTGAGATGTTGGAGTTCAGGTGATGGCTGAATTCACCAACCATAAGGAAGCAAGGGGCTTGGAGACCAGAGCAGTGCGCTCTCACAGCACACCCCCCTCTCCACCCCCTCACCCTCCCTCTCCCCCACCCACTCTCAGGTCTGTCCCAAAGCAGTCTCTACCCAGAGGGCTTCAAGGGCATTCTGCATGGCAGGACAGGTCATTCGATTCAGTGTGACAAAACCCCACTGGTCAACGAAGTCAGAGCCCTTCGGCGAGATCACGAATGAAAGGACAAGGATGCTGGGGACCTGCCCCGCCTCGAGCTGTCTGGAATTTTAACCACAGACATTGACCGTTGGCTCTTACTTCATCTCCGAAACTGTCCACCAGGGACGATGATATCACACGTCCTGGCTTGGCGGAGAGCTGGGAAGGCCATGGTGCGGGAATCTAGCTCGAATCCTGTAAATCTGTGCAGGTTGGGAGCACGTGACTAGCACCATTAGAGCCCCACCACATACTTGCAACAACTCAAGTCACAAGTGTCACAGGAGAAGTGATGGCAGTGTGTCTAATGTGCAATTCCGGATGCAAGGACGCCAAGGCTGCCTGGCAGAGATGACCCTGGACAAGACAAGTGGTCTTTGTTCCCTGCTGGCACGTGGTGATCCCTCACATAGCCCGGCCCAGACAGGTGATGGTCTGCAGAGCCTCCCTGCTGGTTTTCACTGATGTAAACAAAGAAACAAGCACTTTTCCTTAAAGGGGTTCTTTGCACAAAGAACCCTGGTCCGTGGGATTCCCGTGAAATGACCACTAAGTTTAGCCAAAAAGAACATTCCAGCCTGTGGGGTAATTATAGAGCAGTCGCATTGCCACAAAGCCGTGATCAACTTATCCACATATCTAACAAGTGAGTATATTCTAAGAGCAATTCAGCTAGTTACATTGAATTAAAAAATTAGAGATAAATTAATTCTGAAAGCAAAGTATATACTCAAGTTTCCCATGGAACAGCTTGGGCATAAATATTTAATGCATGTGGAATCTTTGAAGGGGAGTGTTGGGCAAATATTCACTTGGGGGGGGAATCAACGAATTATGTGATAACTGCTTTTGTAGAGCTTGGTTCAAGAATGAAAGGACACTGAACTTGGGAGTTTTGGGACTGAGGATCTTTTCAGACCTACATGCATTAAAAACTTCATTTACTCTAACGTATTAATGTATTACCTATATTTCCCCTACCTATTGTCTTATCCACCTTATAGTGCAAAGGAAACAAACAAAAAAAATTAGGAAACACACTCTAATGTGAGTAAGAGGTGAATTCAGACCTGTCTCTTATAATCTGGGAATGACCTTGAATAAGTAGCTTGCTCTTAGGATACCAGTGGTCCTTCACTGTAAATTTAATTGATGTGTTACATTTATGACTACTATTTTGGAAGACCTCTTGTGTGGCAGGACCCATGATAATGACTAAAATGCAGACAACACAATAAATGCAATTTTTGTTTATATGCATTTTGCATCCAAGAAGATAATTCTACTTTTAAGGAAAAAGTCTGCAAGTTAAAAATACCTTAAAGTGGGAACAAGGGCAGTGAGATGTTCAACATGTCACACAAGCGTGTGGCAAGGTCTCTCATTTCATCTGGAGAGATCAACAAACACATATGTTATCCTGAAAGAACAAAAGTTAATTGGCACTGAAGTGAAAATAAAATGAGGGGTGATAGTTGTTCAGGGAGAAAGAAAAGGGGGTGGACACCTTTTTCTTTCAATAAGATACTTATTGAAAGTCTCATGTTAAAGTCTATGTTCAAAATCACCAGAAACCTCGGAGTCATCACCCAACATTGCCTCTATGGTAGAGGAGGCTTTGGACAGTACTAGGGTGCACAGGGAGGGGGAGGAGGGGAGGAGGTGGGATTTGTGAGAGCACACTGCTCCCATCTCCCATGTCCCTTGGTTCCTGGTGGCTGGCAAATTCAGCCATCACCTGAAGTCTTTAATGCCTCAAAGCCACTGGCATGCCAACTTGTGCTGATCTAGTTCATCTTCGCAGGCAGACCTCCATAGATTTGAGCACAGTTTCATTTACAGTATCATGTAGCGCACACCTGTCCTCCGGGTTGGCTTGCTTTTCCACAGGTAGCAGGGAGGGTTGAGAGCAATGTTGGGACCCCAGCGCCCTTGCATGTATTAAGAGGTTCTCCCAGTGCTCCCTTCATTAGGCAGTTCACACTGAGGTGACAAAATGATGATCAGTGAACACTCGGAGATCGCTGGTGTCACTGCTGCCTGCATTCTGCACTGGTGGCATTTGCTTTGTCATTTTCTTTCTTAGCTCTAATCACTCTGCTTATATAGGAGCCAGGTCAAATGATGAGCCTTATACACAAGTTCTACCATCACAAGGTAAGACCCCATCTCCACGGAAGGTGTTGCGAGCAGGACCTACACTCTGAAAATCCCATCCCACAGAGGGATGGGTTTCCAGTAAGTTCTCCCCTGTGGGACTGCAGGGCTCCTACAGCAGCTGACATGACACTCGTGAGAGGAAAAGGGAAAGGGAACGGTGGTCCACATTCAGTTCTTGCCTGTCCTATACCTGCTCTGCTAAAACTTGTCTTATTTCTGTGGTGCAAGGTAGCAACTCCTTCCTCTAAGCCACCACCACACGAGGACTATAGGTCTCAAATCTCCTCCTTCAAGATTCAGGCACCAGTAGCTAGATGTAGAGCCCTAGACATTCAGGTCTTTAAGAGTTGGACTCACTTCTAGTCACCTTTGCAGCATTTACCGTGACACCATAAAAAGAAATTGAGAGGTAGAGGGGAGGGAGAGGAGAGGAGAGAGGGCTGGGTGAGAACAAAGAACCTAAGGAAAGAAGCAGGACATCTGTGTGAGGAAGCTTCTAATAAATGTCAGGAACCAAAATACTGTCACACAAAATTAATTTAACATATGTTTCTTTGTAACTTAAAATATACCCGTTACTTTAAAATGATGGAAATGAATATAGTGAAAGTCTTCATGAAAAATCAAGAGTGATAGTTCTAATCCTATAAATCTTCAACCTTTAATTCATCAGTCTATTTTTATTATATAACCTCCTTAAAATTCAAGTCATTAAGAATAGTGTTGGCAAATAAATAGTATGTTATTAATTCTCAAGAGATGTCTAAGATTACATATTGATATTTTTTTCCTATTCTTGTAGGGCCTCAGGAGATGCTGACATCATCTGTATTATCTGTAGTCACTCCGACATTATATAACAAAGGTGGAAATCTCATTCAACAACTTTCCTCAGAATCACAATAAGGAGTACAAGGATATCAAAAGAGAAAAGGGTGGATTTGCACCAAGATACCAAAGCAAGGCTGTCCAGCCTTTTTACTGAATAAGTGCCCTGATCCATTGGGTAACCAACACCTTGGTCTTTGAGTAGTTAGTACAGTATATTACCCAAGTGGCACAACAGTTGATAAGTTGTTTTCAATAGAATCTTTATATACATATTGTTCATTTGCATATGCACAGCTTTACTTCCCATGAACGTGTGAGTACAGCAAAAATACCCACATTCTGAGAACCCCCAGACCAACCAATCAGGATAGCTGGTCAAACCACTTCGTGTGGGGTTTTAGTTGCATTTGAAAAACCCATGTAAAGAATTACTGATAGGACACCAATGGCACCACTCAGGAATGATCTTTCTGACTTCTTTCACTGAGCTCAGTCACCTCAAGATCCCTCTATTTTGATCCAGGGCACTATTTCATTTTTGCAATCGGGAAGCATGTAAATCATAATCTCTTTATCCACCATCTATTGGCAGGCATGTAGGAGTCTGGGTTACTGTGAATCATGAACACAGGGTTCACCCATCACATAGTCTGGGCAAGATGGGGAGATTTCTCAGACTAATCCAAGAAAGTCTATTTCTGTATTAGCCTGGTAATCCCTTATGTTTGCCAGACTGAAAAATACTACACTGACCTAGAAATCCAGAGAACATAGCTACTTAGTTTATTCACTCATTGGCTTATATTTTCAAATTTCTCCGCTCTCATTTTCCTTCATTCTCCCTGCAAATGTGCACTGAGTATCCATTATGTAGCAAATATTGCAGTAAACCACAGTCACAGACAAATGAGAAGATTAAAATATTAGTCAAGCAAATTAAAGAAGCAACAATTCATCTATTTAAGTGCTTTCATGTTGAGGAGAGCAGTGCCTGCTCCTCACTGTGCGGGTGGGGAGGAGTCTTGTCTACACTTGAGAGGGAAAGCACTAGAAATCCTCATTTCTCCATGGACACATTCTCTCCCGGGACTTCATCAATTTTCAGAATGTTTTGGTAATTCTCTGGACACTAAGATTTTGTTCTGGTCTGAGTTGATCTAGTCCCAGTGGTCTTGAAAAAAAAAAAAAACTGCATTGTAACCTTAGCTCCCACACGGAATGTCTCCACATCATGCCATTGCTTTCTTTGTCTTTTTCTTTCCTTTATTTTTAAGATTGAATGGTACAGACTGTCCAGTCGTTTATGAAACTATATAATTTTGCAAGTTCAGCTTCACACATCCATAGATGGACCTGCTTCACTTACCAGCCCCCACTCCAAACCACAGTGCCTACACCACCCACCCCCCTCCCGCCCTCTGGGAATCACTATCACACTATCATTTTAAGAGTCTGAGGGTTGTTTTTGTTGTATTTTACCAGTTTGCTTTCTGTAGCTATTTGTGATGCTATGGAGAGTCCTTCAGACACTGCCAACGGGAAGAACATATGATCCAGCAATGTCACGTGTGGGGATTTGTCCAAAGAAGGTATAAGCTCATGAATAAGAGTCCCATGCCCCCACAGCCATAACAGTGCCCTCAAAGCCCGTGGAAGTACCCATGAACAGGTGACTACACAGAGAAACTGTGGTGTGATACTTTGTGGCCAGGTGTTCAGTTATTAGAAAAAAAGTGAATTAGTACCTGTGGGGACAAAGTGGATGGATTTTGAGGTGATTGGACTCAGTGAAATAAGCCTGAAGATTAGACAGGATGGTTTTCACCTCACGTCATTTTACGACTGAAAATTCCTTACTTGGGACTGTTCAAACAGGACTGGACGTCTGCATCACCTGCAAACACGGGTCTGCATCACCTGCATCACCTGCAAACAGCAGTTGCCACTCAAAATGCAGTTTAACAAGGGATTTTATTTACAAGGGAATATTACCAGGGGAAACAAAAAGTCCTCAAAGTCACAAGTGGCAGTTATCTGACCCCAGTCACCATTTTCAGTCCTGAAGGTCCCAAAGACACAAGTCCAAGATGGTGCCCTTCTCACCTCCCAGCCTGAGGCAGGCACTCTGCAAAGTCCAGTCTTTCTCCAGCGCCTTCTCTTTGCTTATTCTCTCTCCAGTGTTCTGAGCTGCTCCCCTTCTCCAAGGCTCCTCAAACTTCTTCCACAATGGCTGATGCTCAAATCAGCTATCCACATCCCTGGCATCTCCAGGGACCAGCTCATGAGGTCGCCTTGCTGCGGTGCCACACTCTCCACACCAGCCACTCTTCTGCCAGCCACCATGGCTCCTGGCCACCTCCAGCTCACTCTTCAGGGGCTTCTGCCCAGCCTCATCACTCAGGCTGCCACCTCATCATTCCCATCTCACCTCTCCCCAAAAACTTGTCCCTCTGGTCTCTGCTCCTTTTATCTCTTTTTTCCCTAAAAGCCAATGACTCCAATTTCCTTCCACACACTCTCTTGATGATACATTCCCTCTTTCCCACCTAGGATTTGCAACAAAGTGAAAGTCCCCTTATCCTGTTTACCACACCCCCTTTTCCTGTTTAGGACTCTTTACCTCTGTGTTTTTCAGACACAGCTAATGGCATCAGTGCCTAAATTTCAATACCACCCATACTGGGGTTCCAGCTTCAACTCAAGAGGTTCCATGTACAAAATGCCCAGACTTGGAGCCTTGTCTTCTTGACCCCGGCTTCTTTGAGATGACAGCATAGAACAGCCACTAAAGTGCCCCGGCACATGTGGAAAGCAAGGGGATTTGTCCCATTCATAGCCCAGAGCAATGCAGACCACATATGAGAGAAGCAGGAATACACACCTCTGATCTCAATGAACTTAAATGAAACCGAGAGATGAACTCAGATGCATGATTAAAGGCTGGAAGAAAAATATTCCAGCAGATGGGTATAGGAGATGGATTATTTTTACCAAGATTGTCCCCAGAGAGGTGAGAAGGGAGTTGATGGAGAGACAAAGCTTCTGCGCTAACTTTTGAAGAAGGAGATGTTGCAGGCATGCAGTAAAGATGGGTCGGTTATTTCAAGCAGAATCACTAAGTGAACTCTATCAGCCTTTGCTGTCATTGTCATCAACTTCCCTCTGCCATTGCAGTAATTGTGGGAGGTGCAAAGGTAATGATGGCGATGTCACATCTTCAGCCATCCATTCATTTGCAGGTTATTATCTACTAGTTTCCAGAAGTAGATGCAACACATTACAGCCTCTGATTCACACCACGACTCTCATTCCAAGGTGGTCTACATCTCTGTAAAGCTTGTGTGATAAACTTGCTCACCAAAGATCAAACTCGGAAGAGCTGACCCTGTTCAAATATGAGTCAGGATGCTCTACACATTAGTATCCCTCATCACGCCCACATGACTCTATGAAGCGAGAAAAGTGAACAATGGGATGGGATGGGGTGGGGTGGGGTGGTCCCCCACACATGGACAATTTACCTATGAAAAAGGAGTTAAGTGAATACAATGGAGTAAGAGGAGTCTTTTCATTGAATGACGCTGGGAAAACTGGGCATGCAAGAGTGGCACTAGAGTCCCACCTAACCCAACTGGTGATCAAGAAGGAAACGGGGCGTATGAACTGGGTGAAAGGGGAAAAGGCTGTAGTGCAGGGTGGACTCTTAGAGGTGAATTTAATGAAATATCTACACATGTTGATTTTCACACGGGAAATGCGCATGCTGATGGACACACCGATGGACCCCGGAAAAGCACATAGAGATTGCTGGGCATCCATGCTATCCTTGTCACCAATTTCTGTGTAACCAACACTTGTCGCCAGTTTTCAGCAGCATCAGGCTTCACCCATCCATGTTGGGTCTTCATTGGTTCTAGCAGTTAACCAGCCACACCAGGTGGGGCAAGGCCAAGACTGGGAGGCCGGGAAGCCCCCAGCTCCCAGGAATCTCCTCTCTGGCCTCCATCTCTCTCTGGCATCCTCTCACGTTCTCTCATGCTTGTGCTCTTGAGTGCGCTCTATGGAGTGCTTGTGCTTCCCTTGACTCCCCTCCCCCAGGCCCAGGGTGCACACTCACACATGTGCGCACGATCATGGGGAAGATGCAACATCCAAGACTGGCAGTGCCACCAGTGGGGCAAAGCCTGACGCACCCTCTTACCCACGTGCTCCAATGCGATGTTACCTCGGTTAAAACAAGAGCTCAATAACAAGAGGAAAGAAAGGGACGCTGACATGGGAGAGATACAGATGAAGGCTACTCGGGGCTTTCAGGAGAGGGAAAACCTGCCCTTGAATGAAGCAATCCAGTGACAGGGAATTCTCTATAAATAGTCGTCACCTCAGCGCCTCAGTCTTGTTCATAGGGAAGAGCAGGGGCACTAACTCTCACACACACACGCACACACACACACACACAGACACACGCACGCATGTGGCTGCAGAGACAGAAATGTTTTCTTACTCCCCCAATCTACAGGACTGAGTGGGGGTTCAGGCTACACCAGACAGGGGGCTCCAGGAACCAGCACGGAGCCCACAAGAGTGCTGCACATGGGAAGCATGCGTGCAGTGACGGGTATCCGTGCAACAGTCTTTCTGGAGCACTGAGCTACCAAGGAAGGCTTTGAACCGCGCTGCCTATGGTATCAGCTAGTTTGTGGCGCTTGTACCTTTGCTATCGGCCCATGTGCTCAGCTCCCAAGGCATAAGCTGGAGGGAGAAGGAGAGTAGGAGTAAGGGACAAGTGAGGAGCTGCTTGACCAAGGAGACTGCCCATAGGCACAGCGGGGTGGACCTTCTCTGGACATGGTATGCCATTCCCTTGTGACACGAGCATTCTCTGCAGTTCAGCCAGTCCATCCGTGTGCCTTTTGGGTCGTCACAAGGTCTTCATGCAACACCAACATGTGCATTTTGCAGATTAAATAGAAAATGAAGCGTCGATCCCTTTGAATATTGGCAGATTCTTGCTCCTAAAGGATATGACTGATCTCTAAGGTAGGAAATTGTAAGTTATTTGCAATGGAAAGACTTAAGCTCCAACTAACTAGGAGGCAAACTAACCACATCAACAACCAGGGCTTGTCAGTTTTTAATAAGGTTGTTATGATTAAGTTATAATTATGATCCCAAATGTTATGCAAAGCACTAAGGAACAAATGTGAGTTGTGCTTATTATATTAGACAGTGTAAATGATAAGCACTGGTAATAAAAAACACTCATTTCATATTCCAGTATAATATGTTCATCATCCTGTAATTTATTATTCAAAATGCTGGAACGCGAGCCTCCCAGCTTTGAGTGCTGCGATTAAAAAAGCGTGTTTACAGATTCTTAGACGCTCCTGCCCCGCCTGGGGCTAGTGGGGCCCTAACAAAAGACAAAGCAGCTGGAAGCCGCTGAATGCACGCTCCAACCTCAATCCAGGGGCCATGTAACCCCTCACGGCTGCATCATCACCTGCCTGTCAATGTCAACATCCCGTGAAAGGGAAATGAGTCACACCCACCTGCTCACCTGCCTGGGGAGAAGGCACGTCAGCAAGGGGCAAGCGGGACTGCAACTCCATGTGACTCCAAGAGCCACGGTTGCTCCCATCATTTCCCTTCCCTAGATCTTGGTGGGAATGTGCCCTGCCACCTTGGTGGGAGCAGAGCTGGTGCGAGCCAGGGCTGCTCAACCGCACATGTGTAGACCCACTGTGTGCAGACAGAGATGCCGAGGCAGACACCATGGAGACAGGCACCAGGTGCATTCCCATGGAGCACTTGGGCGTGTGGAGCTGGGAGAAGAAGCCCATCCCCAGCTGGAGATTTCTGGAAAGCTCTGTGAAGTGGGCAACATGATCGAGTAGTAGTAGGGTTAGGGTTAGGGTTAGGGTTAGGATTAGGCCTGAACGAGTCTTTAAGCCTTAATGCTTTAAAGCCTTAAAGCCTGAACGAGTCTTTAAGAAACAAAAGCAGACTCTGATGCAGAGAAGACAGCTCCTCGGTTTTTGGAGGAAGAGATGCGACTCCAAGAGACACTTTCTAAATTTCACCTGCGGCGGATCCCCCAACTCTCCCGGCCTCAGTCTGGGGGCCAAAGGGCACCCTTTTGGGCATGTGTCTTTGGGACCTTTGGGATTGATGAGAGCGTCCCAGCCCACGTGTGTTCTGCTATGAAGGCCCTGGCAGCAATCACGTTAGCAATGAGGTTGCCTTTTGGGATGAAATAAACACAGGTTCAGTGATGCCGCCCCCACGCAGGACACAGCTGCATGGGGATCCAAACCCCAGGCACGTGTAGCTGGAGGTGGAAAGGTTGTTGCCACCTGTGATGACAAGGGACAGAGCGTCTGTCCTGAAGGTCCTAAGTGGGAAACCAGAAGATGCCTGTGGAGACGAAGATAACCCTCTTCTCATTTGAAAACCTAAAGTGGGATCATCCCTTTGGGGAGAAAGGAGTGATGGTCTGCTTTACGCCTCTTGTCCAGAACGCCTCTCAGGATGGGGACAGTGAGCCCGGGGGGGCAGCAGGTGGTCCTAAAATCAGGTCCAAAAGGGACAGAAGCCGCTAACCAACAAGCTGCAGGTCCACATCACCCGCACGTAGCAGCTGCCACTCAAAGGCAGTTCAACAACAGGTCTTACTGACAAGGGGAAATAACCAGGAAAACGAGACATCCTCACAGCCACATGTGGCCATTTATCTGACCCCAGTCACCATTCTCAGTCCCAAAGGCCCCGAAGACACAGTCCAAGATGGCGCCCTTGGCCCCTCCACACCTGAGGCAGGCACTCTGCCAAGTCCAGTCTTTCTCCAGCATCTTCTCTTGGCTTCTCTCTCCAGTGTTCCGAGCTGCTCTGCTTCTCCAAGGCTTGTCAAACTTCTTCCACAATGGCTGATGCACAGATCAGCTTTCCCCATCCCTGGCCATTCCCAGGTACCAGCTCACTGAGCCACCTTGCTGTGGGGCCACACTCTCCACACTGGCCACTCTTCTGCTGGTCACCATGGCTCCTCCCACCTCCAGCTCACTCTTCCAGGGGCTTCCCCTGACCAAGCCATGTGGCCTGTTCCCTTAGTCCATCATTCTCATCTCCTTCCTTTCCCTTTCACTCTCCTTCCTTTTATATGCACCCTCTCTTCCTGCTTCCCATTTTCTCTCGTTTGGGGTCTTTCAGACTCCACCCTCCAGGGTATTTTGGCGCCAGTATAAGTTTTTAACTGCGTCACTACCCCGTATCAGCCCTGCAAGGATGAAGACGGAGGCTGTGGAGCTGTGAAGCAGGATTGAGTTTGGGAGGAAGACGGAAGAGCAGAGGAAGGAAGAAGGGGGAACTCTGAGTGGACAGTTCGAGACTCGGCAAAGCAGCGAAGGCAGCCGCCCTCTGGTGACCAGCCACTAGGCCGAGGCACGGCCCAGGCACAGCCCAGATACCCTGCTCAGTGGTTTCTCTGATTTAAGGCCTCGTAGCGCTGAGACGCCAGCTTCGGCCTACTTCTCAGGGGCAGACACGCAGGCGTTTGGAAATTAGCAAACTTCCCTCAGCCCTCAGTTCTCGAAAGCAGAGAGTGAGGGCCGGTGCTGGTTTGCCTGACTTGAACCCACGCGCCTGCATCGACGCCTTCCCACCGACACAGGGCGGGGCCTGCTCTTCCGAAACCCTTGGCCCAGAAGCTGTGGTGGCCTGCACGCTGATCAGAGCAGGCGGCCTTACTGGGTTGTCACCTGCAGAGGTCGGAGGGACTCTTCGGGGTCTCTGCTACGAGCACATGGATCCCTGCACCTCAGGACCTCAGCCCTGAGCTCTCAAAGGTTCCATTTTCAAACCAGAAACCATGAAACATTGGGTTTCAGCATGGGAGTGGGGGGCACAGACACGATAGCAAACAGGGATTAGAGCTTCACGCGGTTGGCGTTTGGGATTTGCTTAACCCTGAGAAGCACAGTCTTCTGCACCTACATGGCCTGGCAAGCGAGAGCATCAGGGCCACAGAAGCGAATGCAGAAAGCTACATCTGCAAGACCCCAACGGTCGGCTTAGTGTTTACTCAGAGAAGATTTGACCCAGCCTTCTGATACCTGTGCCTGGTGTCAAGAGACACCGTGAAAGCACAGCGGGAGATGATCCGGGTGTAATGGATGCCTGCACTGTCTGGTGGCAGGCTATCCTTCCCTTACAGGGAATTCGTCAGTCACTTGCCGCAAGCAGCGTTATTTAGATGTGCAGTTAGGGCATCCTTTCCACTGATGCGTCTTTCCGGCGTCTTCCTGGCCATATGTCTGTTGGCATCCTCGTTAATTAGCGACAGATGGAAGAAGAAACTTTCCCTCCTACTTGGTGCTCTCCAAATGGCAAAAGCGCACACCTTGGAGCAATCTCATAAGCAGCCTAACTTTTTCTAAGAACCACCTGACGTGGCCATGTCCGAGGCTGGGCCGGCGTGTGAGGAGGAACTGACTGCAGCTCTCTGGGGAGCTCTGCAGCCCTCCCCCACTTTCACAGCCGGCTTCTCCCTTGCAAAGTGTGAATTCTGTGGGAAGGCACATCAGCTGTGGCGTGGTTTTAATTGCATGTAGGCACCGGGCATCAGGGGAGGGACGGGGAATTCTAGCACATGATTCCTTCAGCAGAAAGAATAAGGGACACCTATCGCCCTCCCTTGTTCCAGTCAGAGCTCGTGGCCAAGGGAGACAGCTGAACTAGGGTCACACGTGAGAGCATCGCATCCTCGGGGGCCAGGCCTGGCAACGGAGCCAGGGGTCTGCTCTCCGGTCGGTCCCCGCGCTTCCTCCAGGCAGGACGATAAGCCTGCCCCTGGGCTGGGGCCGCTCTCCCCGTGACCTGAACTTGTAAGAGGTTGTGTTCTCACACCTGCTCCAGCCCAGAGTGTAGACGCTTTTCTCTCTGCTTCTTGCTTGGGAGGAAGGAGGGAATACAGGCTCCTCGAAGGACCCCGCATCCCAGCACCATGCTCTTCCCAGGCCGTCATTTCTGTGTCTGATGTCACCACTGGGGATGAAGAAGCCCCCCAGGAGGCCTCTGGATGCCATAGGCACATCACCGTGGTCCTCATTCTGGTCCTCCTTCCCCCTGAGAGGGTCAGCTCCTTCCCCAGAAGGAGGACTCTTGCCCTCAGCATGATCCTCTGCAGTGTAGCGGTCACGCTATGTTCTCTCTAAAGCTCTGTGGCCCTTATGCTGAGGGTCATGCTGGTCGCCACTTGGCTTGAACAGCGAAAAGGCCACCGAGACTTGGTTTTGTACCGTCATCCTGCTGTCATATACAGCACCACGTTTGTATGACGTGTGCAGCATCACATTCCCTGCGGCCGAGGCAGGGAACCTGGGAACTGTGCCAGAAGTCAAGGAAGCTCTTGGCCACATGGGGCACATCTCCGTTCCTTCCTCTTCTCTCTGCCCACTGACTTTCCAGCATTTCATCACGGACGTCTCCTTGTATGAACCAGATTTACGCTGAGTTCACATGAGGTCCTGGGAGCCTTTCAAGGCTGTTGGAGGCCATGGGCGGGAGGAAGAAGAGAAACGGGAGGAAGAAATTGAGACAACTTAGACAGGCTCATAGACCGGGGCTCAGCGAGCTTGTGCTGAGACGTTTATAGAGGGCCCAGCCCCCTAAACACCCTGCTGAAGGATGGTCACAAGGCAGTGGTAGGGAAGGAAAACCCAGGATCTCAGGGGTGCGTAGAACACGGGGGAGGAGAGTGGGGGTTCATCATCTAGCAGAAAACACCTGTGGGGTGAGCACTTTTACCTTTCAGGGACACGTCTCTCCAGTGGGTTCATCCTAGGCGGGTTGGGAGCTGCCGTCACAGATAGAGACTTGCCAGGAGCCGTCTCCAGGGTGCAGGGGATGGGTGAGAACAGGCAAGGGTGGGCCCTCATCTAAGGCCTGCCTCTTACCCATTCACCGTGCCCCTCGCAAGGGTATTCAGTGCTCTACTTAAAGCCACCACTCTGCCAGCCAGAGGGCACGGTAGGCCCTTCAAAGAGAACGTTTGGGGGCTGCACCATACACACCTCCCGGTTCCTTCAGGTGCATGTTGACAGGACGTTGTGGCCTCTCTCAGCGCCGGGCCTTCCCTACCTGGGCCAGCCCAGCACAATCCCGAATGGACCATGGGCAGCTCAACCGAAGCCACAGACGTGGCCAAGCACAACAGCTGGGGGCACAGGTGCTCAGGGGTCCTCTCCCGTGGCTCTCTCCCAGGCCAGAGGACCGCAGACACCAGCTCTAGGGCCTCAGCTACAGCCTCACAAGACTTGAATGGATCCGGAGCACCGAGATCTTGAGAAGTCTGAATCCCAGGGTGCTCAAGCCCCACCCCTATGGCTGAGGCCCAGCCCCTATGCTCCCAGACCTACGACTGGACTAGCAGCCTCCGGGGGTATTTAGCCACTCTGCTCATTACATCCTGTGGTTCACTGTCCGCCCTGCCGGCCCCACCGGCCTCTGCCTTCCTGCCAGTGTCTCCGAGACTCCGTCTGCGCAGCCCGAGAGGCAGCCGGCTTCAGCCCCAGCAACCAGCCGCCTACACTGCCGGTTCTCCCTTGGGGGACTGTGGGTTTCACGCGTTGTCTTTCTCTGCCTTGTTCTCCTTCCAGGGGGCTGTGGGCTTGGGGGGCTCGCCCTCAGGGGGATGCTGTCTGCACTCACCACTGCCAGTGACCCAGCGACTGGGCCGTTTGCTGCCCGCAGGAGCCTGCACCCCGAGGTGTCGTCTATCCCTTCCCGTCCAGAATTGCCTTCAGTCTTGTCTGCAAGTGCAGTTCTCCAGACGGACGCCGAGACCCACTTCGGCCAACAAGACGGACGGAGAACAGAAGAGGGAGGGAGAAAGATCAGTGGGAAATCTAGCTGCGCCAGCCTCGGGCAGGAGAGCCTCGGCCAGCGGGCCGGAAGTCCTGCTGTGGGCACCAAGCCTCAGGCGGCTAGGCTCTGCCTCTCAGTCACCCAGGCGCATGGGTGCAACACCCTGGGGAGGACGGGGCCTCCTGCCTGGAGAGGGGGTGGGAAGCAGCCAGGGAAGCGTGAGGAGACGAGCCGAGGTCATCTGCTGACCCCATGTGCCCAGCCTGGGCAGCAGAGCCTGCAATGAGGGGCTCTGGGGAGGCCACAGCCCCTGAAGAGTGCGTTCGATAACGGCGCTATCGCCGTCAGCACCACGCCATGCAGCTCCTAAGAAGCCAAGGCGTCCAATGGCATTTTGGCATCTTAAGCGCAGTCCCCCTGGGGATGGCGCTGGGCCCTCGTGGCGGGCATCTTAAGGCTCTAGTTTTGTCCTTCCTTTATGGACAAAAGTCTGTTGTTCTGGGGAACGGCCCTTCGTTTGGGTGCACTGGGCATCACCTCCTGATGGCCGAGCCATGCGTTTCTGCTAGAAATACCAGGCGTGTTGCTGAGCGCTCCGCCGAACTCCTACCGCTTCCATTCCCCTTTTCCCTCAAGCAACAGGACAGTGCTGTTTCCCCACTGCACGGACAACGAGGCCGAGGCACAGAGTTCCAATAACCCGAGAGTCCGGGGGAGAAGCTTCTTAGCTCCTGCAGTGCCAGCATCAGGCTCTTGGCGGGTTCTTCATGGGTTTCAGCCCTTGCACAGACACATCTGGCCGGGCCGGGCTGGGCCGGCCCAGTGCAGGGCTGTGGGTGGTGGCGCTGGGAGGCAGGCAAGCCCCCCCCCCCCAGCGTCTTCACACTCTCTGGGCTCTCTGGTACTTCAGTGTGCCCTCTGTGCTCTGCCAGGCCCAGATGAGCCACTCACACATGCGCACACACACGCTCTGGGTCGCACAGCCACAGGGAAGACCCACTACCCCAGGTGCAGGAGAGACAGGCTAGGGGAGGAAAAAGCCTGAGCGAGTCATGCACCCTGCACAAGGGATCGCTTTGTGTTTCTCCACTGAGTTAATATAATTCTCCTAGAGCGAATCGATTTTCCCACCACCTGCTTCTGCATGAAAGTGCAAGGGATTCCCAGCAACCCGCTGTGCCCTGCTGAACGTGCTGGGCACGGAGGCCAGAGATCGGGCAGCTTCCGTGGAACAAATCTCACCATCCTGGAATCTGGCACTTTCTGTGTCAGACCTGCCACAGTTCAGCACCCAGGGAGGCTCCTGACTCATAGATGCCAATCTCCCTGCTGCGTTCTCACAGCAGAGCTTGAAGGGAGGCGGAAGGAACCTTCTTGGAGGCTCTCTGCAAGACCCTTCACTCTATCCCTAAGAGATCTGCCCTCATTCTGTAATCACCATCATGAGTTTGGGCTTGGTTTCAACCTGTGGATCTTGAAGAAGAAATGTTCAGTCTATAGCTTCCACATCTTGGTGGAAAAGAGAGATAACTATAGATAAAAGATCGAATGCACGGAGACAGATGATGGATGGATGGATCGGGTTAGCATTTGCTCTGAGCTCTATATTCAGGCATCTATCGCCTAAGGGGAAAACTCTCCCTAACACCGTTTGCTGAGCACAAACAAAAAGTTTGCAATTTATTGTGCCACCCCCCCCCACACAGAGCCATCAGCTTCCCTCACAGCCTGCCCGGCTTTGATGCTGATGCAGTTCCCCACAGATCTATCCCGCACTGGGGAACATTTTCTCCTGTATTTCTCTGATGTTAAATTTTCACTCAAAGTCATTCAGCACCCATTTCCAAATCTTTCTCCATGCAGTGGACTGTGTTAGCTGTTTAAGGAGGAATTCAAAAGGAAGAGTAACCCCATCCCTGACCCCATGCACTCTTTAAACATTCGGTGGTGTCTACACTTGGGGTGCAAAGATAAATGTGGGTGTCCCCGAGTAAGAATCTGACATAAAGACCATTGAGATGACATCGATGGCACCCAGAGCAGCGGTCCACAAAGCAGCTATGGAGTTCAGAGTCCACACATGTGGCTCAGGTGTGTGATCTCTTACCTTTGAGGATACACTAGGTCAAGTTCAATAAAGCATCTAGTCACCTATTTCAAATGAAAAATGCCTTGTGCCAGAGGATTCATGGTTTTCCTCTTAAATAGGATTCATTTGCTAGCACTGATGCATTTTTCTCATTAAAAGTTGAAACATGTTACATTATAGAAACGATAATTCAATGTTCTGCTCTCTAGAGATGAAAACTCTATGGTTGGGTGATGGTTAATGTATGTTTGGTTAATATATGTTTTTGTTTTTTGTTATTCTTTTAGTTCTGTGCTTAAATCACCTTCTCTCTAGGGGAATCTTTCCAGGTTCTTGGCTGAGAATAACACCCAAACAGTCACACTGAGACAGAAGACAGATTTAACAGAAGAAAAACAAACCTTATTTACGGACATGACCTTCTGCATGTGTGGGAGAGAGACAGGGACCCTGAGTCGCTCCCTGAGGGGACCCAATCATTGTCTTAAATGCCATCTTCATCGAGAGAAGTGGGAAGATACAGGGCAAACACAGAAAGGGAAGGGATGTTCACGCTGCTGCTGTAAGTCCTGCCTGCTCCATGGACACATGTTTGTAAGGATCTAGTCATCCTGTCCTTCTCCTGCTGTAAAGGGAGCTCCTTGGACAACTGTAGGGCCTCTCATCCATTGAAGTGTTTCCTGTGAGCGGGATCACTTCTGTGCCTGTTGTTCTTAAATACAATCAGCACAAAATAACCGTCTATAGTTTGCTCCCCTTCAAGCATTTGTTGGAAAGAGGAAAATCTGATGAACCCATAAATGGTTAGAACAATTCTCAGACATAGACCTTCAAAACACGTCCGTGTAGTTCAATCCAACTTATTTTCTACAATTAATAATTTTTCCCACAATTCTTATCAAGCTAAACTTATCTAGTTATTTGTTACTTTATTTTTCTGTCATTTTGCTTTCTTGCCAGTAAGTCCTTTAGGGAAGGAACTGCATCTACTTAACTTGTGAACCTTTTCTAAATACATATTTAATAAAGACCTTTTGGGATTTTCTAATCCATAGCAATGACTTTAGCACAATCAACTTACACATTAGAGCATCTCAAGACCAGTTAGACAGAAACTACATAATTCCTCTTTGGTCCTTTGTCCATAGACTTCCTCTGCTTAACAAAGTGCTGTTAGGAGTCATGTATGGAATGAAGAAGAAAATGAGATGGAAGAGACTGACAGCGACCTGTGAGGCCAGCCCGCAGAATGGGTTCCTGGAAAGCGTGTCCAGGTCCCACTTTAATGAAGTGGTGAAGCCCCTTATACACCCCAGCAAGGAAATGTCACAATGATGTCATGAGGAAGGAGCAAAGCCTACGTGACATGCAGCAGGGAGGATGTGGGAATGTGCGATAACAGGAGGATTTTCCTATGGGGGCAGCAGTCATCACTCATAGGTCCTATGTCTCTTGGGACATTCCCAAGAGATTAGGAAGCTGGGTGACGGGTGAGGGACAGGCTGTTGCTCACCCTCTAGTGTGTCCGAGGGGGCTGGAGCTATAGGAGGTGTTCCTCTTACTGCTCTGTCTCTCTACCTGCTTCCACGTTCCACAAAGTACAAGTTCGATTATTTCAAAAACCCACCCCTGCTAAGAGTTTCACAGTCACAACCTGAGGTGCAGATCTCAACCAACACCCGTCAACCAATGATCATTCTGCTTGGCCACCTCACTCCACTCTCCTTTATCATAGGAAAGGGGAATTTCCTTCTCTGTGCCTGAAGGCTGCATCTATTATTTGGGGGGCCTTCTTTAAAGCCCCAGGATCATTCATTCGCATTTTAAGTTCCCACAGAGGATTTCCCTCTGTAAAAATAGAAGAAATAGGGAGGGAACGGTGACAGGGAGGAGTCAGGATAGGGGGAGAAGGGTTGGAGAACCTCTAAGGCGATGCACCCTTAGTGGCGGGAGCCTTAATTAAATGTGGGGGACTAGACTAGGCAGAGGAAGCTCACACATTCCCAGGTCAGCAGAGCCCAGGGGCAGCGTGCCTGCTCCTGCCCTGAGAGATGACACTGTGTGCACCTCCGAGGAGGAGGGACTCAGGCCCTACAGAGGTTGTCCAGGCAGTTCTTGAGCTGGACTTGGGTGGTGGCCTTGGGTTCCATGGGAACACACTGTCCCGTCAGCCACTGACTGGTTGTTTTTTGCAGCATGAACATAATTGTTCAACAGGAACCCAGAGGTCAGATGCTGACCGCTCATGCTGGCTCTCAAGGACCCCTCGGCTGACTGCCCCTCACCCGCCCTGGGCTGCAGGGTCTAGGGTCCCCCAGATGTGGCAGCGCTCTCTGGAGAGACCTGCTATTTGCTGAAGGCCGTGTTCTCCTGGTGGAAACTCCTATGCAGACCTCTACGCCTCCCTCTTCTCTCTCTCCTCCTGGGTTTGGGTTATCCCCATGGACTTCCGCCAGCTTCGGAGATAGCTGTAGTACTGATGTGGGTTAATTAAGTGAAGTTTAATTAACTTTACATTAGTAGTGGCACCTACCTTGGATCTGATCTCTTAGGACTGGATTCTCCTCCTTGGCTGTGCTATTTGCCCAGCCCCTTGGGTCTATGGACGGGCCATCTAGAGGGCTGGTGTGGTCTGGCTAAGCTTTCTGAAAGCTGGGTAATGCACTAAAGCTCGTTCATGTCTGAGGGCTCAGACCTGGTTGTTTAGAAGATCAAGAAGTTATTCCAGGTCCCAGTGTGGCCACTTGAAGTGACTAGCAGTCTATTCCCAGTCCTCCCTGGGAAAAACAGCTTTCTCCATTGGGACTGAATCTCTCCAGGTCTTACTGACAATGAAAAGGCTGATGGGGCATGGGCAAAGTGGATATCTGTGAAGTACATCCCGTAGCCTCTGCTTTTACCCCAGAAGCCAGAATAGTTATTAGGGAATGACCCAAGGAACAACAGCTGTGGACTGACACCCTTCCTTTGTCCTGTGTTAGTAAGTCTGGGAAATACACAGCATAGTTTGTACACTTGTGAATTTACTATTTATTTACTATTCTTATATTACTCTCTGTGTTTTATATATATATTATATACTACATGGATTTATATTCAATATATAATATCTAGAATATGCCTATGTATCTATATGGCATGTGTATATACTGATGGAAGTTACCACAGTTAAACAAGATCTTCAACAAATAACCTATTTTCAAATGTCTCCAGCGATCAATGCTGATTATGTAGATTATATTATATATGTGTGTTCTATATATAGAGTATATATATATTACATAGCATATAGTGTATATACTATCCTATCTATAGTATGTTCTTATATAGTATATATACTATATAGTGCCCTATATTCTATATAAAATATATTCTATATACATACATCTATATACTACCTAATATATACATCTATAAACTACCTATGCTATGTGTACTATGTATTATATATGCTATATATTATATACACTACAGATTACACATACTATTATTCTGTATTATATTACTATTAATTATATATTATCAACATTAATATGTTATTAATAATGTATTTGCGATTCTTCTTTGCAGTCTATGTCTGATAGGGTGTATTATCGCCGCACAGTCATAATACAATGGTCTGGACATTTACCACCACGTCCAGTTAATTGTTGCAGTGTTCATTTGAGCTGGTGTGGCATAGGACAGAGGGTTCCTAAGCTTCAGGTGAATGAACAGCTATGAATGAACGACTATGGTGGCGCGGCTCCATCGTGACTCCATTTATCATAATAATACTTGACCCATGAAGCTGCAATCAATGCAGACTCCTATGGGCCCTGTATATAGATTTTTCTCTTCGTGAATTAATCTGTTATAAAACAGGACTCAGGGAGTTTTATTTATGTAGGTGACTAATTCATGGGGGAAAAGTCCACCGAAGGGTGAAATGGCAAAGCAGCTTGTGATCGTTGGTTTTTCAAGAGAAATATGGACTTCCCTACTCACCTGCTTTTATGAAAAATAAAATCACCCAGCAATTTAACAGACATGTATTGATCCCCCACTGCAGTTGGAACTTGTGCCATTTCGGCTACGCAAGCCAATAGGAAAGAGACACAATCTTGACCTATATGTGTGTGCACGCATACATGGGCATTGATACCCACTGATAACGTGACTGATTATTGAGGATGTCCTTTAAATGTTGAGAGCTCACATTTATCTAAAGGTGGAAAGTTCAGATTATTCAAATCAAATCAGAATTTGCCAATTTTACAGTTCCTACTGATCCTGCTCTCCAGGGGCGACCAGCTGTCCATATTCCCCAAGAAGACTAGCACTTCCCACCTCTGCACCTGAATAAGTTGTTGCTTTTTAACTGATCACAGATAGAGATCATCCTAGTGGATGCACACATCGTTGGATTCTGAATTCTGCCGACCTTATGGTTTCCAAGTTGCAGCAGAGCCCCTTTCTCTTGCCAGTCCCTATGCTCTGCTAAATGAGCGATGCTCTCTGCTTCCGCTTGTATCCTCAGGCAGCCCTCAGATTGATGGCCCAAAAGCACAGGCTGGTTAATATTTGATGAACGATCGAGCACATCCACCCTACAGACCTTGCTATAGATAAGACAATATATATACCTGACTTGACATCTAGTCAAACCTTGATTCTTATTAAAATAACCTGAAGGGGAATAGCATCATGGATGGGGAGAGCAAGGTATTAAGATGTTAAGTTTGTGCATGAAGGCAGTGTGAGTCGGAAAACGCTCAGGTGATTCACTTAGAATTCCATCTCCCACATATCTGCCAGAACAGCTCTCATAAAAGGCAAGCCCTGTGTCTGTATACCTGCCAATACGTTTCACTGTGGAGTTTTCCAGCATTCCTTATTTTTTGCTTTTTTTTGGTGCAGTGTGTTTTAAAAAAATACATTTTATCAGTGTCAGGGTATGCGTGTATCTCACCGTGATATCAAATTTCATTCTCTAAGTAGTCAATGTAAGCCACTTTAAATTTTTCCCAACTGTTTTTGGAAGGTAGAATGTGCACACAGAAAACATAAGAACAAAAACTGCACAATATAATGTATGATTACAAACTGAACATTATGGCTGTGACCAGCTGGCCTCGCAGATCCTCTCCCGGACCCCACTTTTCCTCGTCACCCTGTAGTTTATATATGTATATCCTCATAATAACTAACTAGAAACTAAATAATAACTAACTAACTAGAATAAATAAGTAAATACATAATAACTAACTAACTATAAATAATAACTGCTAGAAACTAAATATTATATACACACATATGAAAGTATGCATGAAATCAGGTCATGGCTTACAAATCTATATGCGTACATGATATACTTTTTATTTTCTAAACCATCACATCTGAGCCCACATATATGAACATGCCACCTGTAATGAAATGCCCAGTTTTCAGAAAGATTAGGCCCAAACCACACCCAGTCATCTAGATGGTCCTTCCTCAGCTCATGGGCATTTGCGCAATTTCTTCTATGCATAACCCCAGGAGGAGAATCCATTCCTAAGGAATCTGATCAAAGGCTAGCTCTGGCTATAAATTTTAAGTAATTTAAATTTCATTTAATTATCCAGATTAGGTTTACAGCTCTCTCTGAGGCTGACACAGGCTAACCCATACCCAGGAGGAAAAAAAGGAGAGGGAAGCGTAGAGATCTGCACCCAAGTTACCACCAAATGGACAAGGCCTTTGACAAACAACAAATTTCCAGATCTCTACAGAGAACAATGCATACTCTGGGGAATTTTCTATAGCTTCTATTGCTTTCCATGAATGGGATACATTTTGTATACATCTGAATCTTGCTTCTAAAGTCCACAAGTTTGTCCACATATCCTCATTTAGCAGCACTTTATTCTTTTACATCACTGTATGATATTTCAGCTGTGAATAAGCAACAGTTTATGTTTTCAACTGGATGGAAATTTGAGTTCTTTCCAGTTGAGGGTTGTCACCAATAATACTGTTGTGTGTGGATATATGTAGGCATAGCTTCAATCGAGGATTTTTCTGGAAGTATAAATAATTGTTTGTGGACCTTCATATTTACCAGAAAATGTCAAAAGGCTTTAGTGACTGTCTAATACTACTTTCCCACCAGCATCCTATGCGTTTCCTTACTACACATTCTCAGCAATCCATGACAGTGGTAGACTTAATCTTTTTGCCAATCGGCTGAGGATATAGTTGCACCTCATTATGATTCAATTTACAGTTTTCTGATTAACAATGAAGTGAAACAGTTTATCGATTACTTGGATTTTCTTTTTATAAAGTCTCTGCTAGAGATGTTTGCTCATTTTTCTGCAGCTTTAGATCATCTTATTGATTTAAAGGAGCAATCCATATGTTCATGAGACTAGTCCTTTGTCTCCTTAAAATATATTATCAAACCCAGTAACTTGTCTTATATCAAGGCCATTATAGGCATTTTGACACACAGAAGCTACAGTATAGCCTGTTGCAGTTCGATTCATTATCAAGACTGTTCTTTCTCCCATTTCTCCACGATGACCTGCATATGCACAAGCCAAATCTGTCTTTTGACCCTCGATCCTGGATGATTTTATGAAATTTTAATTTTTTAATTTTGTTTGCTAATAATTGCAGGATATGTAAAGATATTGATATTGAAGCATTGATCAAGCAGGTGATTCATTGTAACAACAGAGAGTGTCGATAGAAAGACATTTTCAAAGTCATACAATCAGTCCTGTGTTCACTTCCAGTCAGTTCGGCAACGATCATCATTTCCTCATTTCAGCTTCGTCTTGCTGCTGAGACCCTGGGGCTTTGAGCTCAAATTCAGCAGTGAGGATACAACCTGGTCTTATTCCGAAAGCTCCTTGGAAAGATCTTAACAAGTCACATTTAAATATAATTACTACTGCCTTAGTCAAAGATTAATATTTAAAAATTGCCTCTGTGATCTCAGAGAAGCAGAGTGCAGTGTATGTGTGTGTGTATGTGTGTGTGTGTGTGTGTGTGTGTGCAGGTACTTGTGTTTTTCTGTCTGATCTCTACACAGCAAAGCAAGACACTCATGACCAAGCATGATCAAGGTCACAGGTGGGAGTCGCAGAGGTTGGTGCTAGAAAAAGCCTGCTGAGCTCATTCACCCTACACAGTTGTGGTGCATCTTTGTCCAGAATCTCATACCAAGTAACTCTGTGACCTTAATCAGGTGTGATCGTGGGGAATCAGACTGCCTGCTCCTATCAGGGAAAGTACCAGTATATTTTCAGCTTGTTTGTTTGTTTCCCTCTGAGATGATGGCTGGTTCCATTCATTGCATGACTTCTTGTGACTTCGCCTGCTTTGGGTGGCTTGCACGCTCAAATCCAGAACACACGTTGGACTTCAAATGTGAAGGCAGCAGTGTAGCTAGGCTGTCTTCTCTATGGTGGGCCTCAGTCTTATTTCTTGGATCTCTGGTGATTGACTGAGGGCCACCCACATTCTGGATCATCCTCTAGATCTGCAAGCTTAAATCCAATCCCGTCTTGCCAATAATAGAGCAGATATGAGGTTTGGGATCCTGTTGGTCTCTGACATAGATTACTCGAATGATTCAAAATTTAGACAGATTGATGACTTTGTTTTCCCAAATAATACTGGCAAATTCTCAGCCAGGCGTGCAAGTCACCCAAAGGAGACAAAACCACTAGGTTGGAACGCATGACACACGCGAGGAGGCATGCAATAAATAAGCACCAACCATCATCTCAGAGGGGAAAAAGCAAACAAACAACATGAAAATATACCGGAAGCTTCCCTGATAGGAGCAGACAGTGTGAGCCCCACAATCACACCTGATTACGGCCACACAGTTACTTGGCATGAGATTCTGGATGAAGATGCACCTCAGCTGTGAAGGGTGAAGGAGCTCAGCAGGCTTTTTCCAGCACCAGCCTCTGCAGCTCCCACCTGGGGCCTTGATCATGTTCTTCAGGGATGTCAGGGAGTGAGGGCAAGGGCACATGCACCCCTAACTGGGGACAACCGGGCCTGAAGACCATGGGCGTGAGTGTGTAAGCAGGCACCCCTGAGCCTGGAAGTGTGGCTGGTGGGGGCCGCAGAACTGCAGTGTGGCCGTTGGCAAGCTCAGTCTCTGTCAGTGTTTCCATCTCTAAAATGGTGGAGGTGACACAGCCTTTCTGGGAGACAAAAGGAGCAGGATCAGAAGTGACAATGCGTGGGGATGCTGACACCCAGGGTGACTTTGATGGGTCCAGTTGTATCGGCTTTGGAGCTGCCCAAATTCAGCGCTTCTCTGCTTTTGATAAGGCCTTGGCGCCTCATCATTGGCTTTTTTAAAACTTCTTTATGAAAATTGGATAGAATCTTTAACCTTTTTTTTTGATGGCTGATATTTTTTTGGATTTTTTAAAATTTTACATATGTGTGTGTATACACATACATACATACATATTACATTATTGTGTACCCCGGGAATTTCCCATTTCCCTAACACCTGCTAGCCATCCTGCTCTTTGGTGCCTTTCACTTTTCCTGCCTTCTTCCCCCTCCTCCTTCCCCCTTCTCCATCGTTCAGCCCTATTGGTTGTTCTTACTTTTTCTTATTCATTTGTTTGTTTTCCCCTATATCTGTCATATATGTGAGACCATTCCATTTCTCTATTTTTTCTTTCTGGCTTATTTCTGCTAATATGAGTCCTCCTAGCTCGATCCATGAGACAGGGGAGCTCTGGACGAGCTGGAGGAGGCCGGTGTGTCTATGCTGCCCTCCAAACCAGCATTTTCCATTCACCATCAACCAGAACTACCTTTGGGATGATTAAAATAGAACCATTTATTTTCCTTTGTATACCTCAAACCACCCTGTTCACTGTTAAGTGGCAAGAGACCTGGACAGTGTCTGTGTTCACCTGGTCAAAACAGGTGAAATAGAACTTGATGTATGCAAATCGGTCAAGATGTCTTAACCTGCTTTATTCTGCTTCTGTGCTTTAGCCTTGCTCTAGACAAAGTCTGCTTTTAAGATAAGGTGTTCTGCACAAAGTATAAAATGACTGTAGAGGCGGGAGTCTGGGCTCTCTAAGTCTCTTTGACTTAGTCAGCTCTCAGATCAGAGCTCTAGTCAACTTTCCTATACTCTTACATTCGTGTTTCTAAAGTTTCTGTGTCAAGTGGCGGCCTGACATTCACCTTACTAGAGTTCAGGAAAGTATGACAGGAACACAGAATACGATGGAGACAAGGAAGAGATAATGTGAAAGATGAAGCTTCGTAAGCTCTCCCAGCTTCTCCATTCCCGATGGGAGAATGAACAGACAAGGCCGCTAAAGGGACGTGGACTGATTTATTCCAGGTGATTCCTAGAGGTCCGAAGCAAGAGATCCTCTGTAATAAGCAGTGAGCATGTGAAAATTTGCATAACTTATTAAGGAAGAGTATCATCTAGGGAGATGATATATTACTATGTAGACTTGCAAACCACCCTAGCACCCTGAGCAAGGACCAGTGAAGGGGAAGAGATTGCAGATGTAATCCCAGGAAAAGCAAAGGGTTTCCCCAGGTAAATCTGCATCCAGAGCAGAGAAATAATCAAAATACAAGAGAATAATTAAGATTTTCCCCTTTCTTAGTTCTGATTCTTGCAGAAATGATGCACAACTTGGAAGTTTTATTTACAGACACACTCTTTATCATGGCTCACTTCTTGTATACTTGCATGACACTAGAGTAAAAATGAACCCTTTGTGTTCCACTGTAAACACTGGGTGTTCCCGATATCATACATTTTATTATTCACATAAAATGAAGGGATGAAGACACTGCTTTAGGTACCATGATAGGCTGGTATCTAGTCTGAGTATCAACTGTGTTTCATGTACAAATTCTGACATCTGAAGATGGAAACCAAGTGAATGGACAGCTCATCACATGCCAACGTAACAAGACTTGTTTCTTCCCAGGTTGTATTTTACCATGCGAAACAGACTGAAACAGTAAACATATACAATCGGGACTACATCAAACTGAAAAGCTTCTGCAATAAAAGAGACGACAGACAAAAGAAGCCCAACAGAATGAGGGGAAAATGCCCTCCACAAAAGTGACAAGGGTTTAATAATAAAGATCCACAGGGAACACACGCAACTTAACAAAAACAAAAAAAGGTGACCAGTCAAAAAATGGGGAGAATTAAAAAGACACTTCTCCAAAGAGGAAATACACATGGTGCATGAAAAATTGCTCAACATCACTAGCAATCAGGGAAATGCAAATTAAAACCACCATGAGATACCACCTTACACCAATAAGAATGGCCCACATCAAAAAAACAGGTAGCAACAAGTGTTGGAGTTGGATGTGGGGAGAAAGGAACACTCTTACACTGCTGGTGGGAATGTTAAATTGGTCCAGCCACTATGGAAAGCTGTGTGGCGGACCCTCAAACTAATGAAAATGGAACTACCATTTGACCCAGCAATCGCTCTTCTGGGAATCTACTCAAAGGAGACCTCAATGTTTATAAAAAGAGATACCTTGGTTGTTTACTATTTATAATTACAAGTTCATGGAACAATCCAAATCCCCCAGACAGATGACTGGATGAAAAAGATGTGGTCTATATGCACAATGGAATACTACTCATCAATTAAAAATGCAAATTTGATGAAATTATAACATGGATGGACCTAGAAGATATCATTTGGCAGAAACAAGTCAGAAAAAGACAGAAACCAAATGGTTTTACTAATATATGGGTAATAGGAAAAACAAGCATTAGGCCAGGAGGAAAAGTCTAAATAAGCTAACAATCAAACTAAAGTACACAACAACTGGGGAGGGAGAGTGGGGGAGGGGAAGGAGCGTTCAGGGAGGGAAGGTGGTGGGTAAGGCCTGGAGAATACAAAGATGCGAAACTTATATATACATACACACACACAAATAAAAAAAAGTTAGAATAAAACAATAAATGGTTACTTAGTTGAACAAGGGATTTTTTTTTTCAGAGGCTTCAGTTAACCATTGGGCTTTGAGATAGCGACCACTTACTTATTGGTCTACCTTGGTCAAATTCCAAAACACTGAATCTAAAAGAACCCCAAGGACTCTAAAACCCTATGCAGAACTGGAGTTTGTGATTTCCTTTGGTAACCAAGAATATCTGAAGAAATATAAAGGAATGGTGTTTATTCCATTTCACCCAAAAAATCTCAACAGCTTATTTACTTCTGCAAGAATCCGATACTCAATTTGTATTTCTGTGCTTTGTAGGAAGAAGAGGGAAAGTGAGGACAGTTTGATGAGAAGATGTTCAAAAAGCTTCTTCTGGCATATATTAGAATGTTTAATGCATCGTAAATCTGTTTTCCAGAAGTCAGAAAAAATTAATAAGAAACAGCCTGTCACATGTTCAGACGCTGTTTCTATCACAGGTGTGTCAACCAGCTCGTGATGTCACCAAGTAGAGGGCGCAGATAGCACAGCCATCGCCAAGAAGAAGAGGGAAAGGGCAGCCAACGTTTCTTTTTTAAATTGTGAAGCAAATTTGAATCACCTGAGGGCCTTTGAAAAAAGAGTGCCAAGCTATCGAGCCCCCACACCTGGAGAAAAGGGCTAAATCAGTCTGCAGGTGGACTAGCATATCCCACAATGTTCCCAACTATCATGTGTAGGTAAAAGCAGAATCACTGGTATAGAAAAATTCATATCCAAGATGCTGTGACTTCAGCTCACATTTTCAAGGAACAATAAATGAGGGCTCTGAGTGAACTGCAAACTCCATGTCACCTGGCGGACACCAGAATGAATCAGTCAAGGTAGGAGACATCGTGAGCCGGTAGGTTGAGGTACCCCAAGTTCTGTGGGGCAGATGGACTGAACCTCAGATCAGCGAGTCTCAGATTAGCGCATCCTGTTTAAAAATATGGCCCCCAGGCTGACCAGAGTACCAGGCTGGACACAACAGGATTAGATCCTGATGAGCCAATGTCTCAGTCTTCTGGAAGGAGAAAGCTAGACCCATCCCCCAACCTGGGGTTGGAATGTAGGCAGGTGAGGTCCAAGCCTGAATGAGCTGTGAACCTGCTCTGCTCCATCCTCCCACCTGGATCTGCAGCAAAAGGTCTAGCTGCTTCCATGAAGCCAGGATCAATTTGCCTGGTTTCCTTGTGCATGAGTCTCTAGTAAAGTCTTGCCTGGTACAATGCGTTCTAGAATGTTCTTTCTTTTGAAAGCAAAGGGCCCCAGTCTTTAGGGTCAGGGTCTGTAACAACAGGAAAAAATGTCGGTGCGGATTATTTCCAATGATCTCACACAGTGGCCGCATTCAAAGAGGAAAATGATGCACAAATAAAAACTCCAGGCATTTCCACCTGCGACATAATGCCTTCCCGTGGGGAGGCCTGGAATTCCCAGGGAAGCCATTTAGCAGATTAATTGAAGTTGGCAGATGGAGGTAAAAATCTGCCGCCTCAAAATAATGCCCTTTTGGTAAGAGGTTTATTTCACAGGAAGAGCTCGGAAAACTAGGTGGACATTGCATTGGTATTTAGGCCAACCCCACTGTCAGTCCTCCCCTGGGAAGGCTAATCTCTATTTCCTTTCCTGTGAGAGGGCGGAACTAAATCTGCACACTGTGCCTTCACTGGTAGATTTCATAACTGCACCACCCCCTTCTTTCCCCAACCCCCAAACTGTTTAAGATGTGATCTGAAGCCACAGGTGAGTGAGTCAGCTTGCTGGGCTCACACGCTCATGGGAGATGTACGTTATTATCAAACATCTTTTTGGATGTTTTTCTCTTATCAATTTGTCAGAGTCTTATGCATATGTCAGCCTGAAGACCCTGGAGGGGTGACAGATGACTTTGTTGATGGCCGAGGGTTACAGCGCTGAGTCTCCTTAGCTAACTAGTCACAGCTCCCAATGTGTCTCACATCCCACACTGTGGAAGCCGCAGATGCTCTCAGAAATGAGGGACAAAGGGTCTTGGCCTGTGAGAATGACCACATAGGCACACCTGCCCCTGCTCAAGCAAGGGGGAGGGGCGCTCTCATCCTGGCAGACACTGAGAGTATTGTCAGCACAGTCCTTGTGAACAGAAGTGGACACAGTGACCCAGGAGCAGAACAGCTTTAGAGAGTATCACTGAGTCCTCTCTGTGGTGCAGGGGCCTGAGGTGGGTGAATGTCAATTAAAGATATAACCAATAGACCAATCGACCCCTTAAGACTGCCACATGCTTCAGCTCAGGCGAGCTTTGGGGGTGAACACCGACACAGGAGAGGGGTCTGTGTGTGGTCTCTGTAAGTCAGTGAGGAACTTGTGAACATGGCAGCCCCCAGTCCTTTTTTGAGATTGGGTCTCACTATGTTGACCGGGGTAGTCTCGAACCTACAGACTCAAGTGATCCCTGTCCTCTTGCCTCCCAGTGCTTGGATAACAGGTGCCCCACCATGGCCAGCAAGGGGGTCCCCCATTTCAAGAATGTACCAGAGAAGGGAGGAAAAAAAGTGATTCATGGACAAAGAAGAAAACAACTAAGCTTTGATAAAATTTAAATTGGTTCTTGCTCAAAGCATGTGCCAGCGATCTGTAGCAAGCATTATGATTAATAATGAAGGAACAGGGGCACGGTGGCTCGTGCCTGTAAGCTTCAGTCTATGAAGCGGCTGGGGCTAGGGATCGTGCTTTGAGTCCCGCCTGGGGCCTGTAGCAAGACCTAGTTCCAAAAATATAGCTGGGCATGGTGGCGCACGCCTGTAATCCCAGCTACCTGGGAAGCTGAGACTGGGGATGGCTTGAGTCTGTGGTACCCCGGGCAATGAGAGCCTGTAGTTCCACAGGCAAAAGTAGCGAGACCTAGTCTAAAAAAATAAAAACAAACAAACAAACAAAAAACAATAATGAAGGAACATGCAGCAAGCATTATGATTAATAATGAAGGAACATGCAATATTTTTTACAAATTCAGGGTAAAGGAAAAATGCCCCTGACCAGGCAACTATTGACTTCCAGAGCCATAGTAGAGAAATAAGAAGCCTGAAACGATCATTTCCAGTCAACATTGCACCTACTAACATACAAAGTTTCCATGAGTTACTTTAAGAAGGATGAGAGAGAAAAAGTATTCAAGATGTGGTTGTCTTCCAATGCCTACAATAGGAGCCAGTGACCAGGTGGCTGGATGGGGGAGATGAGTGAGGAAAGCAGAAGAGAGTCCAGAAAAACATCAGAGGGAGGGGCATGTACTTGGGGAGGTGAGCAAGGCTGTTCCTAAGGTCAAGGAGGATTTTTTCCCACAGGGACCACCTGAAGATTTACAGAGTTCTTCCGACCCAGCTCCACCCCTAGGGTCCAATCAAGATCATTTACCCATCACTCTTCATTTGTTGAATGTTACTGCAGATTATCTGCCACCTTCTCTCCAGGTAGGCATGAGTGCAGGTCACCCAAGTTTGCATTGCCATCTAAGGTCTTGGAAGAATCCCCGGCATAGAAAGTACTCGGTATGAATCAGCTGTCCCATGGAGCTAGGGCCTGAACGTGCCTTCCATACCCATGCTGATGTGATGGGCTTGAGGGGAGGCCCTTTGGGGGGGTCATCAGGTCATCCAGCACAGCACTCTGATAAGAAACCCCCACAGCCTCCTTGGTCTCCCCACCAAGGGGAGACACCATACCAGGATGCCTGCCTAGGAATGAGGAAGGAAGTCGTCACCAGATACTGAGTCTGCCCAAGCCTTGATCTTGGCCTCCTCTGAGCACGATAGGGAGAAACCCATTTCTTCTTATGCACGCCCCAGTTGAGGTTTTGGGGGTAGCGCCCCCAGAGTAGTGTAAGCCTGAAGCCCCAACAAGAGGAAACCAGAGGAGAAAGTTCAGTGTCCTCAGTTGCCTGGCATCAGAAGTGGGACCCAGAGGCCGGGTGGTGGTCAGCAGAGGAGGCCAGTGGAGTCTGAATAGGACCCGGAAGTTCTCCTTTACCACCGACGCCAATTACAACATGTGGAGAAGGAAAGAGCGTCTTCGCCAGTGATGGCAGGTGACGTATCCAAGATCACAGATGGTGCCTGCTTCTCCGGTTCCTTGAAGCAGCTCCTTCTCCTCAGCATGCTTCAGCTAATGGAATAGGTGCAGTTATATGGGTATTGGTTGTCCACCTCCCTCCTTGCAGCGCACGATTTTACCTGGATGGATTCTAACATCAGCAGAAGACCGGAGCAAGCTACCTCGGGAACCTGCATGGCTCTTCAGTAAAAAGGCCTGCTCATGGAGTTTTCTCTGTCAAAGCTTTGTCTTCAGACTCTCTTCATGGGGCGGGAAAGAATTATTCACCTAGTAACCCTTGAATCCCGCTATTGGTGACCTTGGTGAGAATTCCCAACTACTTCCATTTTATACCCGGCTGGCCAGGTACATGTGAAGTGCATTTGGGGAAAATGGAAAGATGGGGTCCCTTGTCCAGAAATCAGAAAGCCATTCAATTGCAAAGCTTTTAAATCCCCCCCATCGTCATTTGCTTGACTTGACATGGTGTTTTTTCACTCACCACTTCAAGGAAAGTACAATTTTCAATGAAACATTAAAATGTAGTCTTTTCTACATTTTCTATAAAGAAAAAGCACAATTGAAATCATTAGCCTGAGTTGTCTTTATCTTGATAGTGTGAAAAAAATGGTTTTAAAAGCAAACAGGATATTTAACTCAAGAGGCATCGTTAAAGACATGGTTCGTATTTCCCAGCGCACACGCTCTTGCCGTGCGGTCTGACAAGAAGGTTCTGCTCTTCACACACACACAATCAAGTGCTTTTGACTAAATCTGACGTGTAGACATCTCCAATACTCTGTATCCATCTTCATCATGAGCAGGACCAATTGAAAAATAAAAAAATAAACAAACAGGATTTTGGGTGGTCCTTTCCTTTGAAATCATTTGTTTTTACAGAAGTCAATTTTATTTGATCATTTTAAGTGGATCATTGCCATTGAGGTCATACTGGTTTACAATATTGTGTATGACTTAGGGCGCCAAGGACACACGTTTCCAGCTGTCCACCTTGCCCAGTGCCATGGCACAGATGTCACCAGGCAGCCTAAGTGGTCGGCAGAGAGGGAAGTCAGAGGAGCAAGAAGGAGTTTCGCAGTCCCTCGGACATTTAGGGAGCTTAGAGCATCGTTGTCTTTTTCCTGCAGCTTTGGGTTTGAATGGAAAGAATAGCTTCTGGACTGTCCGTGCTTCACTTAGTCATAGAGGCAGCCTCTTCATACCTCCTTAGTTCCCCCTGGGCATCCAGAATTCTAGATGGTGTCATTGGGGGCACCATCTTGAAAGGGTGGCAAGAACGGTTTGGACATGGTTCACCACTACCTTCTGTGACGACTTGCATCTCCCATCCTTGAACATAGGAAATGGAAGAAATCCACTGTGTGGCTCAGGATTTGGAGGGGACGTTTTATCTCCAAGAAGAATGAAAGAAACTATCCCTCAAGTGACAGCAGCCGATGTCCTCTCCAGTATCACCTGAGTTCACGGGGCTATGATGGGGCGGTAGTTCCAACCTCTGCTTGGGTTAGCAGATACTCCCTTCTATCAGGCTAAGTTAAACAGGGCCCTCACCTTGTTCCCCTTATTTTCCACGCCTAAGTAATTGGTATTAAGCAGCTCCTTGAACTCCTCTCTGTCAGGTATTGGCAGGAACTGGCAAAGCCTATTAAAGAAGTCATTTTGCTAGACTTTCACAAAGCTTTGTTCCATTAAACATAGACCTGACTTAACCTTGTTGTAGGTTTATTGTTCTAAGTTGTTTCAATGAAAAATCCATTTGAGAAGTTGTATGCAATTCTAGGTAATTTAATTGTATGAAGTTAACGTCACCTCATTTCTATGCCATTAAAAAAATACAAGAGAAACTATATATTAAGTTGGCTTAGATGCTCAAGCCTTGATCTGTTGTGTATAAGAACACAGAATGTAGCTCACAGAGTTGTTATGATGATCCCATCTCAAGTTAGGAAAGCACTTAACACCATTCCCAATTCATGGTCAACATTTGCCTGAATGGTTACACAAGGATAGTGGGGATTGACTTGCCTCCTCTCCCAGTCTGAGCCGGCAAAGAGCTGGTGTGACTGCATGGTGAGATCAAACGTTCGTTGTAACAAGTCTAACTTCAGAAGACGACTATGCAGTGAGCCTGTGAGACTCACTGATGATACATTTGTATTTACACCTTGACCCTTATATATGCCAGGCACTGTGCTAGGCACATACCATATTCCAGAGATGAGAGAAACATACTCCTTCCTCCTGCCCAACAGGGTGATTATTATAACCATATCTGTCATCAATAAAGCTGACAGTGCAGCTCAAATGTAACAGTCTCTGTAAGGGGTTTCTCAGATGCTCAGTGATTACTTACTATGTCTCCATCATAGTGATAGAGGCTGAAGATACAGCTGAAGAGACCAGGAGCAGCCTTCCAAGACTGTGCGCTGGAGGAAAAGGTAGAGAAATGAAAGCAGCTGCTCCCTGTAGAGTGAGAGAAAAGCCCTAGAAGCGTGGAACAATGAGACAGAAGAAGGCATGTGCTGTGAAGGGGATGAACAGGGATGAGTAGAGCTACTTGGTCGAGGTTTTGATCTTTGAACAGTGCTTGAAGGCAAGTTTTCCTCATGGGTCAAGGGGGCTAGAAGCATGGATAGAGGAACTATTATGTAGTGTGTGGTTTTATGTGTGCGTGTGTGTGTGTGTGTGTGTGTGTATGTCTGGAAGGTTCCAGTTAGGTTGACAAAAAGGAAATAATTTTAAGAAGACAAAACCATTCTCTCGTTTCATCTGCATGGAACATCCTGCAAGCTCTCCTGTGTGCTTACTACCATGTCATGCAATTATCTCCTTAGGAAATAGGTTTGTCCCCAGTCATCTTCCTTTGACAAATACCTACAGAATGCTGAAGATGGCAGATGCGTTATCCAAAGCTGGGGCACAGAGCTAGGAAAGGCAATATCTTCAGTCAGTCCACTTTCCAGTGCCAAGAAAAAGAAATGCTGAAATACAAATGGCCAACAGGCACATGAAAAATTGCTCAACATCGCTAGTAATAAGAGAAATGCAAATCAAAACCACAATGAGATACCACCTTACACCAGCAAGAATGGCCCACATCCAAAGAACAGACAACACAAATTGCTGGCGAGGATGTGGAGAGAAGGGAACACTACTACACTGCTGGTGGCAATGTAAACTA